>JASDQU010589553.1:20112-32804 GCA_032191745.1 Picea mariana
TGTGTTGGAGAGGCGGTCAACAGTACCAAGACCCTTGGATGTCTCCTTGAGTGTCTTGGGGCCAAACAAATGCAGAAATCCTCTTCTAACCTGCAAAAACCTGCAAAAACTTGCAAAAAACAGCAAGATATTCTTGCTAGAAATTGCTAAAATGACTTGGAAAAGATTATTTCAGATTATCACAATGAACAAAAATAATTAAACAAAAATTTCTGAACATAAAAAAGAAAGATTAGATTGCATATTTTTAGGGAAATAAAGCTAAAACTGATATATAAATGGCTGAAAATAAAAACAAAAAATAGAAGAGCTTTGGATGGTTGAACAATTCCTTGTTCAATCTTTGGCGGCTCATTTGCAAGTCCATCCTAGTGCAACTTGGTGGGTAACAGGGTACAAGCAGGATTGCAAGGAGTTCCAATGGGGAGAGAACTAATCTCAATGAATATCCGCCTGATTTTACAAGTCAATCTGTTGGTATGATCTCGTATTGAGCAATAGTAATAGAATGGTTTTCCCTATTAAAACGACTCCACACAATCAAATCCCTCTCTGGGTCATTGCCAAGATTCAACAGGCTTGCGAGGCCGAGAGCATATCAGGGTAATGATGGGGAAGGTTTATTACTTTGCCAAAAATTGAAATACTGAAATGAAACTAAACTAACTAATCTAAGAAATTGAAATTAAGCTAATTGTTTTGCTGTGCTTGGGTTTATTTTAGGTTTATTTTAACTTGCTGAAATGAAAAATAAGCTCATGAAAAAGACACAATGCAAAAAAGGAGACAATCTCCCTGGGGCAGGGGGGATGAGAGGCCTAGTGGGTTGTTATCACACAATTTGTAGCTAGGATAAAAGGCTATAAGATAGAAGGCCAAACTGGCGTAACATGAACCAATCCCACCCAATGTCACCACAATGGGATGGTTCTTTCTCTTTAGGGAGGTTTGGCCCAGGGGAGACGTCCCCGGTGACCTGGGGTTTTGAAGAGGCAAAAGGCTAGTAAGACAAAGATAAGGTTTTCCCCTTCACAAGTCACCACCCAAACAGAAAGTTCGGCTAAAGGCCAATTTAAGAAGTAAAACCCCCAAAGAAGTGTACCTGCCTGCAACAAAGTAACAACAAACTGATATGTGCAAGCTATTTCAATGGGTTAGTACTTCATAAGACTATCTGATAAAGACATATAAGCAATTAACAATAAATGTTGATGAAGTCAATGTTTATCAATATCAATGAAAAGTTATAACACTTCACCAATAAATATTGGAACAATGTGGCATTCAATGTAACCAATCAACGCCTTATTCAATTAATGCCTAAACCACCATTCAATTGCTTTTTAAAACAAGACGTTGCTGCATTAAAGATGAAATAACCAATGATGACGTCAACAACTTAGGGTTAATAGGTTAATCTAGGCTAGGGTTAGTGTAGTTAGGGTTTTGAAATTCAAAGAGTTTGAGATTTGTTTGACCAATTTCACTTCAACGTTGGAGGATTTCTAGATCACTGCCTTAGGGTTTAATGGAGTCATAAGTGAAGGACGCAAGAGTTGAAGGAGGCAAGATTTTAAGCACTAGAGGGAAGAGTTTTGAGGTGTTGCTAAGGCAAGGCCTCAAAATCAAAACCCTAGGGGAGAGAGGCTCACTTCGGTGTTGCTAAAGCAAGGCCTCGTGCTCTCTCTTCCTTCCCGGCAAAACGACTAGCTCAGATGAAGCACAAAATCAAGACAAGAAGGCTTAATGAGGGAGAGTGTTGCTACAACAAGGCTCTTTCATCAAACCCTAAAAGAAAAACGACCCTAAGTGTAGATAACCTAGGCTTGGGACGTCTTCTTCCTCTTGAAGTCTAAATGCTACGGCTAGCAAATGAGAGGAAGAAAAATGAGTGTAGCTACGACTAGGCTCTCTTCTTCTTCTTCAATGGTTGAAAGTTTCTCTATCAGGGGACATGAGACAAGGACCTACTTGTGTGCTTGTCACCATGCAAGAAAATAAGACTACAATCATTCATTTAAGAAGTTTTGCAGAAAAATACTTACAATTCATCAAGAAATAACCATGCAAACCCTAGTTGTAACACCTTCCTTCAAGAGAAACACCATAAATGCCAAAAATGTCTTCCTTCAACAAGTGCGCATCACTTAATTCAGCGAAATACCCAAGATAGGGCGCAAATTTCAGACCTCCTTATGGAGTGAAATGAGTTATCATGATAAAATGAGGATCAAAATCCTCAATATATACTGTATTAATGACCTAATTTACTTTTTAGGTCATAAAAAGGCCGACAAGGCCATAATATCAAAATTATACTGTTTTTACATTAAATGCTAAGTAAAAACCCTAATCAAGCAGAAAGGTAAGATGTCACCCCTTTCCCTTGGCCATGCACCAAGAGTCACTGCCCTGGCGTGGTAACCAGCTGATGGCAATGTCATACTGCTAGGTACCCATGGACCTAATAGGTTGGCTCGTGATGAGACTCCCTATCCTCTGACTAGGTCTTGTTTTATTATTTTTCCGGGTCCCTCTTGTTTCTTGCTGAGAAGCCTTTTATTGCTTTCTCGGGGATCCCTGGGCGAAGCATCTCGAGGTTTATTCTTAGGCTTTTATCTTTTACCAGCTTGCTTTTACCTTCTGGGCCTTTAGCCCCTTCTTCCCACAAGGTAAGGTGCAATCCTGAAAATAGGTCAACCCAATGCCTGGACAAGGGGAATGGGATAGGTGAGCGGGAAACAAGATGTAAGAGTGGTTCTATGATGGGAGCGGACGATGGCTTTTCAGAAATCCCCCCAGTGGCAAACCAAAACCTATAGACACAGGGTTGCTAGGGCACCCTCTCAATCCCCCCAAACATGGTCAAGTGGGCAAATGTAAGATCCAAGTAGTTGTTAGAGATAAAAGGAATCAGATGCATATATTTAAAGGTTTTAATGATCAAAGGTGACACATACAATGATACCTGGACCAATTACCTCATGGAGCAAGAATCTCTTCTGATACAGGACCAAGCCGATGGTGATGGATGCTGTTGCTGCTGACAAGACAAAGACAATGGAAGAAGAAAAGGTGGGCCCTCTAGGGCCATGCTCAGGTCAATCCTGCTCTCGGTACTCCATGTCTAGGACCTGTGGGCCTCGAGACATGATCTCCTAGTTATCCCTAAAAGTGGGGATAACATGGGTGATCACACTATTGTTTTTGAGTTACAATCTTTTTAGAATAAGGTTTGATGGTATTTTATAAATTTAAGATCAACAAACTTATAATAATGAGAGAAAATTGATATTAGAAAAAGGTTAGGTGCCTTGGGTGCTCCCGGATGCTCCGAATCCTCGAAAATCGGGCAGAGTTTCCCCTTGGATGTTCGTCAAACCCGCAAAAACAGCAAGCTATTTGGAAGAAAATGTGCCCAAAAGCGCTTTGGGACAACTTGCAAACAATGTTAGACTCTGCATGAAAAATACCAAAAGAAAAGCTAAGGAAAGTTAGCAAAGTTTAACTAAGAAAGCAAGGAAAAACAAGCTTTCTTAATGGATTTTTGTTTGCTGTTCGGGACAGCAAACAATAAGGCACTAAGATTGCCAAATGAAGAATTAAAGCTCTCAATATTTTACTTTGATTTTAGCCTTAAGATTTGGATATGAAATACTAGCTAAAAAGTGAGTTCTAATGCTAGATCTAGTTTTAATTATAGCAAATGAAAGTGCAATCTAGATCTAACAATTATGCATGCAAAGAACAATAAGCAAGAAATATTTAATTTTTATGAAGGAGAGATAGAGAAAAGCTTGCTAGGTGGAATCCTTGGGCTATGGAGTCGTTTGGTAACAAGATGAGGGACTACGTTCTTGAAATCTTTGGAGTTTGTGGAAGGTACAAACAAGTCCAGCCACTTTTCCAAAGATAAGGACCTGTAAAGCCTAGAAAACTTGCACAAAAACTGTTAAATGTGGTGCCACCTACAAGAGAAACTTAGATAGCATGATCATTAGCTGAGATAAATGCAAATCTTAAGCCGCTAATGTAAATGAACAATAAGATCTAATAAATAACCAAATTTAATAGATTCTATCCTACTGGGTGACAACACCCCTTCAAAGGACAAACTAATCAATTAAATGCAAACAACTAAGATACAATTACCTCATATATGAAATGCTAAACATCAAACATCCACACAAAGAATGCTATACACCTTCTTGACCTCCAAAGTCTTCTTTATTCCAAAATAGTATAACGATACAAAGTACAATGCCAAGCCAAACCCAAACTCTCATTACCCAACAAGGGAGAGGTCGACTTGCTTTTATAGAAAAGAGGGAGCAATTCCCAAAGCTAGAGGGCGAGTTAGTTCAAGAGGATGGGAAACATGTGTGAAGAGGAGTGAGCCAACACTCAAGCCAAGTGAGAGAGAAGGTCAAGCGAGTTCAAAAGAGTGGGAGGATGCCACATATCTCAAGAGTGGGTGTGCCTCTCCTTGGGTTTGGCGCTCTCAAGGAGAGTGCGCCACCTCTCAAGAGAGAGGGTACACTCTCTCTTGGGATCTCCACCATCTAGAGTCAACTCATCACTTAACTCCATTAACTTGCTACTTAACTCCCCCTTACTCTCAGTGAACAACCACTAACAACCCCCAGACATGTTTCCTTAAAAATAGGAAAGCTGATTTATATGTCTTTTATTCACCTTTTTTGAGTAAAATTGATTTTTGATGAGAAAAAGTCAATATTTTCTCTCGAAAAGGGGGTACATGGAAAAAAGGGGTATTCTGGGTTAGAAAACGATACCCCCCAAGGCATATAATGCCTCCTAGTACCACTTATTTAATACTTACATCAATTAACAAGGAAATTTCTCGTTTTATGGGAAATTTATTAATGATAGAAAAACGTTAAAAAATCCTAGAGGGACCTAATGTATGTCCATAAGACTCTAGATAAATGACTAGCATGGTAATATACATTAGACACTTGACTCAGACAAAACACACTAAGGCCTAACCATTAGTACACACTCCAGCTTTGGAGGAAGTGAGTGAAAAAACTTAGAAAATTATAAATCGCTAAAAAGCAAGATATAATTAATAAGTGAAAAAAAAGACTCTAGAGTATGTACTGATGACCAAGTCTTAGGGAGCCGAGTCTTTTACATAATAGAGACCTCATGCTAGCTCATTTTATTACAATTCCCCCATGGGGGTATGTCGATGTTCACTTGTAGCTCATGGATGTGTGAAGTTTGTAAGACTTGATTGATGTGCTTAAGGTGTTCTTTCCGTGCACAACCAAAAGTAAGGATGTCATCTAGATAGACTACTATGAAGTTATTGGTGAAAGGTCGAATTGTGTCATTCATTAGGTGCATGAATGTGATTAGTTGATCTGTTAATGGTAGGCCTATGGCCCGTCTGTTTTGCTGACACGGATCCTTACTACGGAAAAAAATATATATTGTCTTCTGCAATTGCCGTTAGACAGAAAACGTGATCTTAATCTTCTGTTCTTGAAGAAAAAGGGCACGCCATGTTACAGGTTTAGATCTTGGTTCGAATTGCTTGCTTGTGATGTGAAGGAAAACAATACCAATCAATGAAATTAACTAACAACAAGATTTGATGAGTGGGGTTCAAACCAACATAACAATGGATTAAGGAATTTCTGGGTGTGAGGGCCCCTATCCCAATCAATAAAAAACCAAACGTTGTATATTCAAAGCAAGACTGTATTTACAAACCTATCTTGTTACTCATCCATTCACAATAGAATCACAGTTGAAATATACCAAAATCCAAATCATTTGTCGCAGATTGATGATGATTAGAGTGTTGAGATTTGGGTACCTTGGAAAGTGGTCCCCTTGTGGTTGTGGGTCTCTAACCATAAGAGGGAAATATTTGACCCATTGTGCCTTATACTTTATGTCTAATTTCACTTTGACATCTTCCTAAGTCAAAAGGGTGAAATTTGTCACTTGAGTGAAAAGTGACTATTAATTCACTTTGTGGGTGAATGGGGGGACATAAAGTGAACTATGGAAACTTAACCCAAAGTGGGGTTTGAGTTGAGATTCTTTTTGAGAGATCTCAACCTTTGATTAGAGATGGCTTGGGATGATCCTAGCCATCCACTTTTTAGGTTTCCTTATGATTCTTTAAGAAGGGCGCATAGGGCATTTGGAGGCTCATTCACTTGTATGTTCACCAAGAGAGTTTGGAGAAGGACAAGAGGATGAGAATGGAAGCATTGGGAGAGGAGAGCTTGGGCACCATCTTTCATGGAGGGCTCATGGAGGCTTAGGTCCTCATTATTTGTTGGTATTGGTTATTGCTTGGAGGAGGGCGCACTTGTGGAGGAGGGTGCACCACTAGCAGGTAATAGAAGGACTTGTGCTATCTCAAATCTGTTTGGGTCATGTTGGAGGAGACACACAAGAGCACATTTGTGTGGAAGAGATTCTTCATTGGACCAAGGAGGAAGGAAGGCGCATCACTTTAGTGGATAGAGCAACAAGGGAAGAGGGCACATTAAGCTTGGGCACATTTCTCTTCTTGGAACTCCAAAGCTTCTCGTGAGGAGTTGCTATTGTATCAGGTTCCATTGTATTAGCTTATTTGTTGTATTCACTACTTGAGATCATCATTATATATACTTTCATTCCAAACTGGTTTTTCTCAGGGGGGTTTTATCCAGGGTCATGTTGACCAAAGATACGGTTTTATCCAGGGTCATGTTGACCAAAAATACTTGTGTTCATTTCATGCATGCTTAGAGTATAGATTATCTTGTTCGAGTTGTAAATATCCTAGAGGAGTGCTATATGTTTTAAGGTTTGCATGTGCTAACATCCAGTGACTAAAACACTCTCAAGGGCACCTTAAAAGAGCATATAACCATAAGTTTGAAGGCAGATTTCTTGGCAGAAAATTTCAGACCTGTTTACTGTCCTAAAACAACAGAAAGGACATATTTGATTGTTGAAACTTAGAGCCAAATTTCAGGTCAAGGATAGACCTGTTTTGGCAGCCTCATAGTACCTCGAATTTCTACATGGTATCAGAGCCCTTGGTGGCAAGGACTTGCTGATTTTTGGGAGCATACAGTTGGCAGTTTTGGGACAACTTGTTAGCAGATTTTTGGACAGCTTGTTGGCAGAGTTTGTGGATAGCTTGTGGGCAGATTTGTTGGACAACTTGTAGGACTGTTTTGGACTTGTGTTTTCAACCTCTTTTCACACCTATTTGGATAGTAGTGAGGCTGATTTGGACAGCCTCTTTTCACACCTGTGTGGACAAGAGTGAGGCTGTATTGGACAACCTCTTTTCACCCTTGTGTTGTCAGGAGTGAGGTTGTAGTTTGACTGCCTCTTTTCACACCTGTGTTGACATGAGTGAGGCAATACTCTTGTGCAGTGTTAGCATCAATGTGGGCTTTAGTGGATAGCCATGTCGGTGTCCTAGATCCAAGTAGAGGATAGGCTAGACGGAGCTAGCAACTGGTCCCCTTGGAAGACCAGGATCATATTTGTTTTGGAGGATCTTGAACTATGGGATATAGTTCAAGCTCCCCTGGTGATTCCTTCTGCACCTGCTCCTTCACCATTGTTGGATGCAAATTTTAAGGAAGAAAAACACCAAGGCGAAAATGACTATTTGTGTTGGGGTGAGAGACCACGTCATTCCACATTTGACTGGTAAAGACTATGCATTTGAGATGTGGGAGTCTTTATGCAAGCTTTACAAGAGTCCAAACCAAAATTGGAAGATGGTTTTGTAGGACAAGCTCAGGAGCATTCAGATGCTCGATTCCGAGTTGGTTACATCATACCTTGGCAAATTTACACAGATTCGAGACTAGTTGGCCGCAGTCGGGGAGATTGTGGATCCTGACTTCTTAGTGAGGATAGCTTTGAACAACTTTACCAAACCTTGGGGTTCATTTGTACGAGGCATTGTAGCCCGGGAGGTCACCTGGGAGAGACTTTGGGATGACTTTGTACAGGAGGAGCTGAGATGCAGCTTAGGGTCTTCAGGACAACAACGTATTTCAGAGGGTGATAAGGACCTTTCTCTTTGGACTAAGGGCAAGAAGAAGACCGACAGAGATGCTAGACAGCGTCCCAAGGGAGGGGCCAAACCACATCAGAGTGGTGGTGGGAAAGAGAGAGACATGAGGACAGTGAGATGCTTTGCTTGTGGAGAGATGGGTCACTATGCAGGACAGTGTCCCAAGAAGAAGAAGAAGAAGCAACATGATGGTATTGTAGCGACAACAGAGGAGGAGGAGTTCGATGCTCAGTTTGCGAGAGAGTGTGCATTCGTCAGTTGTTGTTCGTCAATATATACACCATCTAGTGGTAGGTGGGGAGACAGAGTTGAGGAGGACCTATTGACTCAGAGTATTGATTCAGAGGGAGCTCAGACTCAGTTTTCAAGGACACCATCTTCAGGGGTGACTGGTCCACCCGGGACAACTTCAGTTTCAGAGTTGCCGAGACAGGGGGTTGGTGCAGGGGCTTCAGAGCATCAAAGATTGATGAGGAGGAGGAGCAGGGCATCACAGAGGTTTGAGTCTCACTTGGCTATGGAGACGAGCAGATCAGGTTTAGGTTCCACTTTAGGTGGAAGTCACTTGGTGAGAGGCCAAGTTGAGGATCTTGATGAGATGCCAAGATCCAAATACTCTTGGTGAGATGCCAAGAGAGAGACTCTTGGTGTGATTCCATGAGGTAGAAAATTAGAAATCCTTGGTGGGAGACCAAGGTTGAGATCTTTGGTGTGATGCCAAGAACTAGTTGATCTTGGATAGGTGGAGATGCACTTCCATCTATAGATTAAGTAGGTTGAGCAGTTCTGTGTCAAATACCACTTGTGATTATTAGGGTACAACTATACTCACCGAGTATTTTCTAACAGGCAACCATGTCCACTGTAGGGATGAGATTGGGGGTGAATGGCACATTCCTCGGTAAGAGGGAGTGTTGAGATTTGGGTACCTTGGAGAGTGGTCCCCTTGTGGTTGTGGGTCTCTAACCACAAGAGGGAAATATTTGACCCATTGTGCCTTATACTTTATGCCTAATTCCACTTTGACATTTTCCTAAGTCAAAAGGGTGAAATTTGTCATTTGAGTGAAAAGTGACTATCAATTCACTTTGTGGGTGAATAGGGGGACATAAAGTGAACTATGGAAACTTAACCCAAAGTGGGTTTTGAGTTGAGATTCTTTTTGAGAGATCTCAACCTTTGATTAGGGATGGCTTGGGATGATCCTAGCCATCCACTTTTTAGGTTTCCTTATGATTCCTTATGAAGGGCACATAGGGCATTTGGAGGCTCATTCACTTGTATGTTCACCAAGAGAGTTTGGAGAAGGGCAAGAGGATGAGAATGGAAGCATTGGGAGAGGAGAGCTTGGGCGCCATCTTTCATGGAGGGCTCATTGAGGCTTAGGTCCTCATTATTTGTTGGTATTGGTTATTGCTTGGAGGAGGGCACACCACTAGTAGGTAATAGAAGGACTTGTGCTATCTCAAATCTGTTTGGCTCATGTTGGAGGAGACACACAAGAGCATATTTGTGTGGAAGGGATTCTTCATTGGACCAAGGAGGAAGGAGGGCACATCACTTCAGTGGATAGAGCAACAAGGGAAGAGGGCACACTAAGCTTGGGCGCATTTCTCTTCTTGGAACTCCAAAGCTTCTCGTGAGGAGTTGCTATTGTATCAGGTTCCATTGTATTAGTTTATTTGTTGTATTCACTACTTGAGATCATCATTATATATACTTTCATTCCAAACTGGTTTTCCCTAGGGGTTTTTTATCCAGGGTCATGTTGACCAAAAATACTTGTGTTCATTTCATGCATGCTTAGAGTATAGATCAGCTTGTTAGAGTTGTAAAGATCCTAGAGGAGTGCAATATGTTTTAAGGTTTGCATGTGCTAACATCCAGTGACTAAAACACTTGCAAAGGCACCTTAAAAGAGCATATAACCATCAGTTTGACGACAGATTTCTTGGCAGAAAATTTCAGACCTGTTTGCTGTTCTAAAACAGCAGAAAGGACAGATTGGATTGTTGAAACATAGAGCCAAATTTCAGGTCAAGGACAGACCTGTTTTGGAAGCCTCATAGTACCTCGAATTTCTACATAGAGCAGCGATGATTTTGAGTTGCTATTACAATGAGTGCATGGAATGTGTATTGCTTGTTAACAATAAAATGAACAGAAGGGGAATGTGCTCTACACTATGCATTCATACAGTAACACATATAGAACAATAAAAACAAATCGTAGATCATATCCACACATTCAACCATGGATCAAGAGCCTTATTTACCCTAGAGAACCCATAAGAAAACTCCAACATCAAATGGCTATGCTCTGTTTTTTATTCCCGGCAATTGCAGAATTACAAAACTTTTCTGGCTCTCTGGGCCATTGGCAATTTACTCAACTGATTTTCAATCAACATTCTTTTATTATTCCCTGCCAAAGAATGTAGAAAATAGCTCAGAAATTCAATATGACATACACTGATTTCAACCTCCTATTAAGCTTCAACAGTAAAATCATTAAAATCCAATACAAAACTGTACTTAATGAGCAGAAACACAAATGTCATAGATCTGAAACTAAAAACCAGCAGCGGAATATAATTGAACAGTAGAGAAATTCATCCATTTGGCACATAAAAATCTGGGCAATGCCTCTTGAAGAAAACATAGGAAAAATGACAAATTTGAGGAGAAGGTTTCTTTATTCAGCTTTAGGGAAAATTTTTGAGTACAACAGCAGTGAATATTCAGCATTAATGAACTGTACTTTCACTCTATTTGAACAAAAATTTCACTTATATCCTGAGTAACACAGTCTGAAATCAAAACTAGACTTCCAGTACAAAATGCACAGACTGTACAGTCACAAACATCAGAAATAAACCTCGTTTTTTGTGCCCAGAAGAGGTACAGAACAGTGCCTCACTGTACAGACTTGTTAGTGGATGAGTTAACACCTAGAAATCCGTGCCTAAACTCAGCATAGATTTCTGTGCATGGATGTAGCTGCAAAGCCAGCAAAACTTGCTGTACGGCCTCCACAAAACTGTATTGTACGACCTCCTTGCTGTACGGTACTGATACACTTTAATGCTGAAGCTGTCTTGAAGTGCATTCCAATCCCTCTCCTAGGGATGCATGCCAACGTTCACTGCTGAAGCTCTTTCCCTCCAAGCAAAGAAACCTTCTTGGGATTCGTGCCCCTTAAACTTCCCTCCAACTCTCCTCAACAAGTGCACCCCTCTCTCCCTCATGAGTTGCCTTTATCTAATTTGAAAGTGTAATTTTCCTAACCCTTGGTCTTCCAATGAGATTGACGGTCAAGATTAGATCTTGCCCTCATGAGATCAACGGTCACGACTTAATCATTCGTTGAGGTCACTTAAGTCATTAAAGTGACCCATAACATCATAAAGTCACTTTTACACTTAAAAATTAAAAAGACCCAACTTTATAAAAACACTCTATAAAGTTACTTTATAAAAACATATTATAAAGTCACTAGGGAGAAAGTGTGCTCGGGCACTTCCGCATGTTGGGTGTCGCCAATGCAAAAGTACCTCCGAGCTACCAATTCTAAAACTCCCTCTTAGCAAGAGAGGTACTTTTGGTATCACCACCGGAATCCTTCTTCAATTCAGCTGCCGTAGCTACTCCCTTTGTACTAGAAGCCTCTGCTCTCTCTGAACAGGAAACCACTACTCCCACTGCACTGGAAGCCTTCGCTGTTACCTCTGCTGATCCATGAACTAAAGACATGCTCCTAGGAGACTTCACTCTCTCCTAAGGATCCATCTGTGTCGAATCATGCTTGTTGAGTCCTCTGAAAGTCCTGGAAGAGGACTGAGTCCCCGGTATCAACTCTCTCTCCCGTGCAACTTGCCCACTCTTCGACACAGAATCTGAATCCAAAAATCCACTGGACCCAAACACAGGTCGTCCCAACAACCTGTACAACCTCTCATACCGGACACCAAGCAACACTGTTGTGTCTGGAGTAGCTCCCTTTGGATATAAAAATACCCAGCCACAATAGAATGCCACTCCAAATCCATCAACCTCCAGAGTTGACACTGAGAGTAAATTAATGTCAACTTTGGAATATACAACACCCTGACAACCTCCAGACTCTAGTTGGAATCTAACACTTCCAACCCCCTTTACTGCAAGCTGTGAGCTGACTCCACTGTCAACAACACAATCCGAGTCTGTTTCTGAAAGTCTAAGGAACACTGACCTCATTCCCGTCATATGCCGAGAAGCTCCACTGTCCACAAACCACACTTCAATGTCCTCGAACACAAGGCAACCACTGCCCACATGACCATTCATGAGAGAAAACTCTTCATATTTCTCAGCAAATTCAACAATCTCTGCTGATGTCGACACCTCTGGTTCTTGCTTCTTCTTCTTCTTGTTCGGACACTAACTAGCTGTAACGTCCCCGGTGGCCTAGGAAGCTTAAGGAATGGTTCCGCTAGCCTAAATTGGTTCCCGTAGACCAAGTCAGAAAAGTTACCTAGGGAACTCAACTTTTGCCTAGAAAATGACTTTATAAAGTGAAAAGGGGAAACAGGGAAACATGGGTCTTAGGCAAAATAAAGTCACTTAATAATTATAAAGTGTGC
>JASDQU010589553.1:32810-42918 GCA_032191745.1 Picea mariana
GGGATTAATTCAATGAAGAAATAAAAGAGGGGAAAAGAGGAGGCGCTCCTCATTCTTGCATTTGCTCATTTGGAAAAATAGATTTTGGAGAGCTCTTGAGGAAAGAGTCCAGGGTTTGTGAAACCCTTCATTGTTTACTGGTTTCGGTGTTGCAACGATACACCCTAGCTAGTTGTGGGAGGAAATCACTCAGATTTTCTCAGTGATCTTCATTGCTACAGAGTCTGCCTTATTGCAGTTGAGCTTTTGGTTCGATTGGTCACTGGTTTTCCTGTGTAACGTCTGGAACTTCCATAGTGGGACAAGTTTGTTTACCAGTGGGTTGTTTTACTTCTCAAGAGGTCAAATAAATGGTTGGTGTGGTCGATTTCTAGCAGCTGGGTGAATTCCTTCCTTGCTGCACTCTTCTTGCAGGCTGGGCGCACCATTTTATGTTGAGGAAAACGTTTTCCTGAGTGGGGGAAGCTGGTAAATGATTGTGGGTCGTTTTCCTTGCTGCTGGGTACTTCATCTGTGTTGTTGGGTGCATTGATACACTGCAGGGTACTCGATCTGCATTGCTGGGCGCATATATACATTGCTGGACATTCAATCTCTGTTGGGGGTGCCTATATCCATTGCTGGGTACGTGGACTGCTCTGCTGGGCGCATATACACATGGATGGGTGCTAAATCTACATTGTTGGGCGCTGTCCTATCAGTGAATGTTACCGTTTTTTATTGAGAGTAAAAATATGAGACTTAAGCCACTTTAGAAAGGGGTTGAGGCAGCTTCAAATGGTGTGTATATCAGAATTTAAAGACCAACTTTATATATATATATATATGCGTGGACAGTCACCTCCAGGTCAGATATTGACTGTTGTGTTTACCATTTATTTGGAACCATTATATATAAATTTATAATCAATCCCTGTTGTTGCAGTTTGGTTATGGTGTGTTGAGATATTTGAATAAAGGTTATGAGCAAGTAATCATTTGTTGTTTTTACATGTTTCTTTTCGTACTGTTATTTGTGGGAAGTTTATCTTTGCAAAGGACATATTAGATTGCATCTACAATAGTTTATGGGTAAACTGTTTGAGGAAATACCTCAGAGACAAAACTTAAACAAACTTAGAAATTTGGGGGGGCAATTTTGAGAAACTCCAAGAGGGGAATCTTACACTAGCGTAGTGGCCAAGATCTTCTTCTTGTTCGGACACTGACTAGCGTAGTGGCCAGTCTCGTGACATGCAAAGCATCTCACCTTGCTCATGTCCTTCTTTTTCTCATTGCTCTTTCCCACAAGAGAAAATTTCTTGTCGTCTGCACCATCCACTGCCTTCTCCTGAGACCCCTCCCAAATCTCCTCCTATGTAAATTCATCCCACATTTTTCTCCAGTCAGGGAGCTTCTCTCTCCCCATAACGCACTTCACGAAAACCTTCCACTCCTTGGTGAATCCTTTGAGGGATATATGCACCAACTTTGAGTTTGGAATAACTTCTCTGATAGTTGCCAACTCGTCCTTCACCTGTGGAACCCGAGTGAGGTAGGAGGCTGCACTTTCTCCTTTGGCCATCCTAGTACTATGGAGCTTGTCCCGGAGATCCATTTTCCGGTTCTCATTCTTTGCCTCATACAAACCCTTAAGTGCATCCCACATGTCCTTGGCTGTCTTCTTCTCAGCCAAATGTGGAATAAGGTGGTCTCTGACTTCGTCCAAAATGATTCTCTGAGCCTTGGCTTCCTTCACTTCATGGACGTCCAGAGGTATGGGATCTAACGTAGGTATTGGCACGACGGTGTTTGCAAACAACCACAACTTGTTCTCCTTGAGAACACTTGTGATTCTCACCTTCCACAGCAGGTAGTTGGAGATCCCTTCCAACCTATCTTCATACTTATGCTGGAAGTCATCTTTGTCCACCTGAGAAAGAACCTTCTTTCCCCTTCTTCAAGCAAATATCCCAACAAATCACTTGCTATCCCAAGTGCCAAACTGTCCACTGAACTTAAGAGCACCTGCTCTGATACCGTGTAGAAAATAGCTCAGAAACTCAATATGACATACATTGATTTCAACCTCCTATTAAGCTTCAACAATAAAGCATTAAAACCCAATACAGAACTGTACTTAATGAGCAGAAACACAATTGTCATAGATCTGAAACTAAAGAGAAGCAGCGAAATATAACCGAACAGTAGACAAATTCATCCATTTGGCACATAAAAATCTGGGCAATGCCTCTCGAAGAAAACATAGGAAAAATGACAAATTTGAGGAGAATGTTTCTTTATTCAGCTTTAGGGAAAAATTCTGAGTACAACAACAGTAAATATTCAGCATTAATGAACTGTACTTTCATTCTATCTGAGCAAAAACTTCACTTATTTCCTGAGTAACATAGTCTAAAATCAAAACTAGACTTCCAGTACAAACTGTACGGACTGTATAGTCACAAACATCAGAAATAAACCTTGTTTTTCGTGTCCAGAAGAGGTACAGAACATTACCTCACTGTACAGACTTGTTAGTAGCTGAGTTAACACCTAGAATTTCGTGCCTAAACTCAACAGAGATTTCTGTGCATGGCTGTAGCTGCAAAGCCAACAAAACTTGCTGTACACCCTCCACAAAACCGTATTGTACGACCTCCTTGCTGTATGGTACTGATACACTTTAATGCTGAAGTTGTA
This sequence comes from Picea mariana, assembly GCA_032191745.1. Taxonomy (NCBI): domain Eukaryota; kingdom Viridiplantae; phylum Streptophyta; class Pinopsida; order Pinales; family Pinaceae; genus Picea; species Picea mariana. The sequence goes on from JASDQU010589553.1 coordinate 35,493, forward strand.
TTGAAGTGCGTGTCAATCCCTCTCCTAGGGATGCGTTCCAACTTCCACTGCCGAAGCTCTTTCCCTCCAAGCAAAGAAACCTCCTTGGAATTTGTGCCCTTTCAACTTCCCTTCAACTCTCCTCAACAAGTGCGCCCCTCTCTCCCTCATGAGCTGCCTTTATCTAATTTGAAAGTGTAACTGCCCTAACCCTTGGTCTTCGAATGAGATTGACGGTCAAGATTAGATCTTGCCCTCATGAGATCAACGATCACGACTTAATCATTTGTTGAGGTCACTTAAGTCACTAAAGTGACCCATAACATCATAAAGTCACTTTTACACTTAAAAATTAAAAAGACCCGACTTTATAAAAACATATTGTAAAGTCACTAGGGAGAAAGTGTGCTCGGTCACTTCCGCATGCTGGGCGTCACCAATGCAGAAGTACCTCCGAGCTACCAATTCTAACAAAGAACCCCTTCTATAAATGCTTTGAGAACAAAGCATCTCTGAAGGGATAAACAATATAATAAACATAAATATATAATAAATATAAATAATAATAATAATATAATATAGTATTAAATAAGTTAAAGACATCATATCTAAGGGTCATAACCCTTCATCTCAACCTTTCACCTTATGACCCATTAATGTGTATACATACCATACACATTGTTAGAGTGATTTCCTATGATTGAAAGTAAAAAAAGAGAGGAAAAGCGTTTTTAACCTTTGTTTTGCTCCCGCGGTTTCCTATTTTGCACCCGATTGTCCAGTATGTTGGTATACGAGTCTCACACATGTCTTCTTTCATGACACGTACTGATTCATGTCCGACATGCTAGGGGACATGACACGTGCCAAACTCACCTTTGACATGCTAGGTTAGGGTAGCATGTCACATGTGTCGACTTGCCCAATGCATGGATACACAACATGCGACACTACCCTAGTGTGTCTCTTATCTTAGGTTAATACCAATGTATTCTTCCTCTTTTAAACATTATTCAATTTTATCGATTTATATGCCAAAATAGGTGGGAGAAATGGGACATCCTTGTTTAATGCCAATATTACAATTAATGTCCATGACCACACATTATTGCATTTCATCTTAGCGATAACCTTTTCGTAGAGCCTCATCACAACGCTATGGACCTCAGGAGGGATCCCAATTTCTTTAAGTGTTTTCCATACCCTGGCTCTAGGTGTTGTCTTGAAGGCTTTTCTAAAATCAACAAAACAACAAATTAGGTCTTGCTTTTTGTCTCTACGCTCCTCAACAATAACTCTATGGGTGGCAAGGTGATTAGTTGTAGCATGTTGATTCCTGAACCTTGCTTTCCCTTTATGTAGAATTTTTTTATCAAGGCTTTTATTGCAAATTTAGAAATTTCACCTCTCAGTAGAGGTTTCACGGATCTAATCCATGACAGCTTTCAACCTTAGCACTGATTTGAAATGTTTAATTACAGTAATGAACAACAACAAATACTTCACTTCACTTCACTCCAAATCGGTAATCAACTAAAGAGGAAATATACCAAACAAGTGTATTTCAATGCCAATAAGTTATAACCCTTAAGGCATAATTTTGCATGCATATATCATATCTGAAATAACTTTATTACAACATATTTGATAGCAGTAAATCTGCCCTCTTATTTCCAAGATATATGTTAAATCTATTAACAATTTCAGCCCTATGTTATCACAAATCAACATGAACAACAAATGGTGGTGATGAGGATGTTTGTGCCGACCCTCGAAGGGGAGGCATGAGCATGGTACAAATCCCTTCCTGATGCCTCCATTGATGGATGGGATTTGTTCCAAGAGAAGTTCATTGAAAGATGGGCGGATAAACAAGACACTCTTGCAGCGCATGAGTTTCCTCCAAGCCATGTACTTGACCGACCAGGTAAGGTGACACCATTCCAGGATGTTCAACCATTGGTTGAGCAAGAAATCCTTACGATTTCCCAAGGGTTGCAGGAAAGTTTTGCTATTTCAGAAGAACGCTACAACGAAGACATACCAGCTTCTCTCCTTTCAATGGCCCGAGGACAGCAAGAAAGATTAACTTCTATACAAGAGAACCTTTCATGTTATCAAGTTCCCAGAGATGAACAAGATGATGATGACTTAGGCTTGAATAATCAAGAACTAGTAGCTGCACCACTTGAGTCATATGCAGAGTTCCAGGAAGGTGAAGATTTGAATGCTCAAGAGTGTTCATTGGTTCCTTCCATTAATAATGATGAAGTATGGCAGGAGGAATCACAAGTCAACTGAGTATAAATTAGTCAACAAGAGGCTTCATCCTTGCATATCCCCGCAGTGGTTCAAGAACAATTTGATCAGATACCATTACAGTAGGGGTAGCCACTTTTGGTTCAACCAAAGGATGATATCCCTTACATTTTTCCTATGATCCCGCATTCAGATGTTGTTCTTCAGAATCTTATGACTGATCAATGCTTGGATATCAGGGTTCATCATGATCTAGTTGAGCTCTGGATGATGGAGGTATTTTAGTAGGTAGATTATAAGAGTTTCGGCTCTCATGCATTCATGCTTATTATTGTTGAAGCACCATGTTCCAAATTCCAACCAACAACCTTCAACTATTCCTTAAGTAGCAAGTACATCGAGGCACCTTTTCAACATATGAGATTTATCGATGGGTTGTATTGGAAGGTTGACTTTGTTGATCTTTCCCGTTGGACTGATCACTTGGCCGCATGGTTACATTGATCTTTCGAGTATGTTGATTTGATCATGGCAGCTTTGAGGTGAAAATTTTGGGTATTAGTCTTAGTTTCCTTTCCTTTCTACGTGTCATTTTCAGATTTCATCCTTGCTGTTTTATTGTTTTAGGACAATAATCTAGCCTTTACTTTGCATATTTTTCCTTTTACAGTCATCTCTTTTCAAGCTTAGGTTGAGTCGCTGATTTTTTCCTTGTCATATCAACATGTGGTTGTGTCTTGTGATGTTGTAGGTTTTCCCTTTCATAGTATAGCGACTTTCCACTTTGTTATTCCTGGGTCAAACTCTGAGTGTCTTATCTTACATATGCTGAGCCTTTGTGTCTTATCATTAGAGTGAGCTTGGATGAGGGTTCCGTTTGTTCATGTTCCAAAGCATTGAGCCTTTAGGATGGGTAGGTTTGAAGAGACATAAGATTGTCTTGAGTCATCTTATGTCTTGTCTCTTCATTACTTATCATTGAGTCTTATGCTTTGAGTCAGTCGTCCCCCTCATCTAGTAATAAGGACATGGTACTGTACATCTTATATCTTCTCGAGTTATCACTTCGTGCTGAGGGAAGAGTTTGCATCATTGCTCTTCTTTTTAGTAGGTCATCTTGCATTGACTTCGACACATTATTTGCAGATGATCTAGAAGTAGAGCACCTTGATGGTCGTTAGCCTCATTGGCGGTTATCTTGCATTCGATAAGGCCTGAGCATTATTGGGCCTTGATTAGATGATCCTTGTCATTGTTCGAATTCAGAACATCTTTCACGGTGACAGGTTGTGCTTGTACCTTAGGACCCATTGACATTATTGGTGGGTTTCCTTTGCACTTGGCAAGTGTTTACACTATTGACATCTGATTATGTGACTCTCTCCCATGTGTTGACTTCAACACATTTACCACAGGGAGGAGTGTACATGGTAGGTGGTAACAGGTAGCAGATTTGGATGAGACCCCTTGTGTTTCAGTTTTTCAGTGGGAGGTCCATATATTGCTTTGATTCCATTGCCCATTGGACAAGCTTTGGTATCACAGGTCAGTTTACAGGGCCGTTTTCTTCCACACAGGTACAAGGGTCTATTGGTATATTCCTTCAGATTTCTCACAGGACATTAGTTACAGTTTTCATATATAGAGATTCATATGGTTCTTGACATCCCGCTGGGGGATCCCGTCCCCTTGAGTCATCATTATTAACCCCTGGATTTTCTCCCTTGAGAATCCCGAGGGTTAGGAGCCAACACAGTCTATTTTGGCTGACATTCAGAGGTTTACCCAGATTGAGCATTAGTGTGAACTAGAGGTTGGTTCCCATCACAGACTGGTATAGGACTGATATTATGGTGGTTTTTACTTCAGAGATAGAACTAGCACAATTTCACATAGTTTTGAGAGAGATTGCTATTTTTAACAGGTGCCCTACTTTTTAGGAGACAGAGACCGGAGACTCATATGACAATTTTGAGCATACAATATTGGTCCTTGCATGATTCTAAGCCTGATGACACTTTGTCCGGGGATCATGCAGGTACTTTCTATTTTTAGCAGGTTGAGCTCCAAGCCTCAGATTGGGGTTCTAAGCGTACAATATTGATCCTTGAGACATTCTGAGTCTATTGGACCTTTTTCGGGATGACTTGTTAGTATTTCTATTTTTAGCAGGTGGAGGACTGAGCCTCGCATGTCAATTCTGATCACATATTTGGAATCCTCACGGAAAATTGAATCTGATGAGTATGATATCATTGCCATGTGATGAGATTCTATCTTTAACAATGTCTATTTTTAGTCATTTGACACATGGTAGTGGTCTCCTAGTCATCTTGAATATATTTGGCAGTTTCCTATTTTTTAGGGCCAGACCCCTATTTTGAGTAGTTTCTATTTATAGAAGGGGTGGTCACCTCCAAAGGTGACAAGTGGCAGGGTTAGATTCTGACAAATGGAAGTGATGTAGTGTGACATGTGGCAACTGGGTAGCTTAATTAAAGAAGAGGGCGCACTTTCCAAGGAATAAAGCAATTAATTAATGAGGTGGACATGTGGGTGAGGTGGCGCATGTTTATTTGGGCGTGATTGGGCTAATTAAAGCTTAAATTACTTATCCTTCACTTCACTCATCATTATTATGTATTTAATTCCCTTTATCCTCACACATGCCCCATGATTCCCTATTTTCTAGCATTAATGCATCTCCATTTTCCCTAATTTCTGTTACAACATAAGCATAATAAAAAATAATAAATAAATTTAAGATAAAACATAATAATAAATTGAACTTAATAAAATAATAATATATTATAATAATTAGAGCCATGACTAAAAGTTATGACTCCTCGATAAGGTGCTTTGGATAATATTTATCAGGTCTGTTATTGCGCAATTTGTACTTTGATAGAAGAGAAAGGTAAAGGAAAGCAAATTGGTGTAACTGGAGACTAATCCTATCATTGTCACCTCAATAGGAAGTCTCTTTCTATTTAGGGTGGTAGGCCCAGGGGAGATGTCCTCGGTGACCTGGGGGTTTGAGAAGGCAAGGTCAAAATGGATAGATAAAGATCCCCTCTCACAAGTCACCACCGATCAGAAAGTCCGGTTTTATAACCAATAAAATGATAATATGTCAAGGTGTACCTGCCCAGAACAAAGCAACAAGAAAACTATATATTTGCAAGTACATTTGCTGTTAGTATTTCATAAAACCTCGGACTTTGTCAAAAAAAGCAAATGGCTGATATGAATGTGAAGTAAACAGAAATTTATAGCAGCAAATATAGATAGCAATAGCTTCACAATAATGACCAAAAATGATAACTCAAACTTGGCAAAATGCTAGTATTTGTTAGAAGCAAAGAGGGCAATGTAAAATCAGCTCTAACACTTGCTTTTAGATGGTTTCAATGCTGCAAAATATGGCTGTAGCTTACTTTAGTAGCAACAACAAAGTTAGTAAGTTAGGCTATTCTAGTGTTAGAAGTAGTTAGTAAGTTAGGCTATTCTAGTGTTAGAAGTAGTTAGTAAGTTGTTTGAAGAATAGTTTTTGAAGGTTGTTTGATCAAAATACTCAAAGGAGGTCTTAGACTAGTGCTTTCTTAGGGAAAATGGAGTCAAAGTGCAGCAATAGATGTTGAAGATAAATGATAATAGAAGAGTTAAAGATAAGAGAGGTTGATGAATTGGAGTGTTGGTAACCCAAGGCTCCAATTATCAAAACCTAAGGGGAAACTAGCTACTAAGGTGTAGGTAACCCTAGGCCTTAGTAGATTTCCTCCCTCTCTAACTCAAGGACGAAGCAAAAAACGGCTAGGATGAAGAACCTAATGCTAGGGTGTTGCAATGGCAAGGCCTCTAACAAAGCTTCAAGGAAAATCGACTTCTTGGCACAATCTGGTAGGTGGATAACAAATTAGAACAAGGACAATAACATGTGCTTGATTCCCTAGGGTTTATGCTAGCAATTTCATAAGCTTTAGCAAAATGAAAAGTAAAGATACTGTAACCATTCAAAGGAAAGAAGAATTGCAAAATTTTACTTACATTCACCAAGCATAATCTAGCACATCACCTAGTTGTAGACTTTCCACCAAGAAAATGCCCAAAAACACCAAAACTAGCCTTCCTTCAACAAGTGCGCACTAAATTTTAGTCAATAAACCCTAATTAGGGCGCAAATTTCAGACCTCACACAAGTGTGAATGAAAGATGATCAAAAAATGAGAGTTTAAATTCTCTATTCATACAATATCATTGACCCTTAATTACATTTTAGGTCAAAAAAAAGGTCGACATGGCCAGTTTACATCAAAAATAGAGTTTTACATTAAATGTCACAATTAAAACCCTAAATCAAGCTGCTAAGGTGACATCATACCCCTTTAGGGTGACGTTAGGCCCTTCTTGGGAAACGTTGGCCTCCTGGAGCAAAACGTTAGGCCTTCTTGGGCCTCAGGAGCTTGCCACATGTGCCACTTGGCACACAATTGCCTCCAAAACCTCCCAAAGCGTTGGATGACGTCATGGGTGACCTGGGTGACGTCATGGGCCTTCCAAGGCCTACATCATGGTGGAAAGGGCACAACCCCCCTGGGTCTAGGCCTACTAGGCTGCCCCTGGTGAAACGTCCTCCTCTCTCTCTGATGCAATCCTCTGATTTGTCTCTGCCCCCTGTTGGGGTCTCAGCATCCATCTGGTGGGATTTTAGCCCCATGGAGGTTCGAACTAATCATCTCCCCATGTGTACCTGTCCATCGGGGTACCTATCCATCGGGTGTGGCCCTGCAACATCAACAGATACGCCCTCCATGGGCTCATAAGTCACAGGGATCATAGCAATGTCAATCACATCTAATCATCAAGTTTATTAAACATGTGCATAAAACCCCCCTTTACCCGAACAAGTGCTCAAAGACATTATACTAATCTACAAGCCAATTTTGGAGGAAACGCTAGGATGTCCTGTTGGGCTAATGCTCATTGGATGTGGGATGTTTCTGGGAGAAGTCAAACCTAGGCCATCTGAGTGGATGAGGTGGTAAGGGATGTTTGGGCAAGGGGTGCAGTGATAGCAGGGAAATGTATGGCTTACTTGTGGGTGCCTCTGAAGAGGGTGAGCTGCACCTGTCATGGATGCAAATGTTTCCAAGCCCATTCATGCCTTTTATCTTTATTCTTATTGCTT
>JASDQU010589554.1:48100-65114 GCA_032191745.1 Picea mariana
TATTCCAAAAGAGAAATGCATTATATGTTTTAACCTAAGTCCTTGTTGGTAGGAGAGGTGATTTCCAAACGATGGAAGGCATGCACGTTGCAGGAACGCGTGCAGTTGCATGGGTGACAAGTGTCAACCCTGGCCATGCAATAAAAGGCCAAGATGAGCCAAGTTGGGGGTTCCTCCTCGAGGGGACTCAGGGACTGCTAGAAGGGAAGAGTCTGACTCTTGCAGAAAAAACCCTCGTACATCCTCTGAACCGTCCGGAACCTGCGTTGACCCTTGCGTGGATTATCTGTCACGCATTCCCCACACCAGAGCGTGAGTCTATCTTGGGTAGGGAGGATGGGAAACGACCATTCTATCGGGGGTGGGGAGAGTCTGTGTAATTCCCTGCGGGAAATTGCTTCTTAGGAAGAATTCCGAAAATCAACACCATGAGACCCAGCTGCCATTGCTGAGCTTGTTCTGAGAGGTCTGAGTCTGTATTCCCAGTTGATTGTTGTCCAGTGATGGTGGTGGTTGAGCCTGTGTGTGACCTCTCTCTAAGTGAGGGAGGTGGATGTGGTTGGAGGAGGTCTCTTCCAGAGAGTGTCCAGCACCAGCTTCAGGCTCTGAGACTTCCTGATCCGGCCTGTTGCCGAGACCCAGTGAGGGAGGTTAGCACTGATGGACTGTGCTTGTGAAGGTGTATACTCCCGGGCGGAACAGGCATGTGGGGAATGAGAGTCTGGTAGTAGTGGGCGTAAGATGGCATCCTGGGAAGAATCCTTCCAAATTCTAAATGCCGCTTTCCCTGTAACCTCAACCTAGCTAGGATTCCTTGCCCTGGGGTGGAGCTTAGTCCCAGCTCGGGGGTTATCCACTGCTGAGTTGATGAGCAGTGTGGTCTAAGGCTGGGTGGTTCGTGGAAGGCCTGCACTTGGTTGGTGATTTCTACAGCTGTTAAAAGATAAGTATCTGAATTATGTTGTGATCATGTTTTGCATGACTGAGATGTTTATGTATCATGTTTTCTGATGTGTATATGAATTAAATGATAAGTCTACATGCTTGTTGAATATAGCAGTAATTCATATGTTTTACGCTGAGTTAAATGTATTATTTTGCTTGAATGCATGTGGTTATATAATTCCAGTATGAGTTATGTAAAATTCCATGTACAAATGGGTTAGGAGAGATTTGAAAGCCTCGGTAGTGAAAATGGTACACTACAATGATGGTCGTTATATCTACCGATGTGACCCTTCCTCTAACAACTTTTCTCGACCTTTGGCACGTAAATTCCCTCTTTCTTAAAAGACTCGAACTTTTGGGAAAAGACCTTTACAATTCACACATGTTTAATTATGACTCCCCTTCTCAACTACAAGGGCTAGTTTTTCCACTTTCTGACTTCGACCCATTCGTTGCTCGGTACCTGACCTCACATGCTTTGACACATGAACCATGAATCATCTAGGACTGACTCTAACTGAAAAAATAATGATGCTAAAAAATGGCTCGAATGGGGATGTTATCCTCCCTGTGAGGTGGTAAAAAATAGTAGACCAGGTGCCTGACCATTGGGACTTACTTGATTTGCAGACTCTAAAACAACGGAAAAGACTCACCCTAGAAATTCTTGACACAGTCACGACCAGACTCAGCATAAACTTAGGGCCTTCACTCTGGGCTTCAATTTTTTGCTGACTACTGACTCGAAACATCTTCCTTGAAAACATAAAAAAATGGTAATTTACAATGACATGAAAGATGAAAACAATCCATACTAAACTGGATAATGTTTAAGGAACCTGCCATTCACAGGTCCCCCACCAATGAGTTCTCCATTAATATTTTGTAGCAAATATGAATTGTTCCCGTGATACGTGACAATCCTGAAAGGCCCCATCCAAAGGTGATCAAAATTTCCATGCTTCCCTTTGTCTTCATTCCTCACGTCCCACTTAAGCACCCGATCATTTACCTTGAAATCCTCCTTCTTAGTGTGCTTGTCAAAAATCTTCTTCATTCTGTCCTTGTGAATCTGGGATTGGTTGAAAACTTGTTCCCTCATTTGTTGAGCATGAACCAATTGGTTTATCCTCCTCTGAGTGTCATTTGGTTAGACCTCTTTCTCTTGCAGCAACCTCTTGACAGGAAATCCCAACAAGGTGGGAAAAACCACCTACGTGCCGTATACAATTTGGAAAGGCGATGTGTGTTGACAATTAAAAAAACGTCAACGAAGTTTCAACAACAAAGTGTTTCTAAAAGCCTATTATTATAAAAACTAAATAATACTACTAGGTGGGACCCCCTTGAACTATTGAAGATCAGATCTATTCATTTTGATGTTGTGATTATGTGCGACGCAACTTACATGGTTGATGAGATCTTGTTGTTATTTGGTATGATTTGAGCTTATGAAGTGTTGGTTCCTTATGTTACTACAACCTATGATATTCATTGATATCATTGCTATCTGTTCTTATAGCACCTCCACAAAAAACATGTTAGTGAAAATACATAAAAGGCAGTTTGGAGAAAAGAAAAAATACTATAACAAATGCAAAGGAAGAGGGATCTAATTCTGCAATTTTACTATACCACATACAAACAGTTGGAAAGAAACACTGAACAATGCAACAGTTGCAAAGGGGAAGAATTTTAACTATCCTATATACTATACTATGTGCATAAAAGACTTAACGATTATGATTGAATCCTAACTAGCAAATGATAGTTATACGATTTAATTGAGTCATATTGGTAATATGAATATGGTATATTTGTATGGATAGGATGTTGGTGGCACATTTGACAAGGTAATGAAAGTTAATGGCTATGCGATTTTATTTGAGTTATATAGTCTATATGCATGGTGATTATGCTATGGTACAGGTTGATGTTAATCGCGCTATTGGTGATGATTCTATGCATGATTTATTGGATTGTATAGTTGACATGTAATATGGTTAAGTTAGAAATGGAACATATGATGTGGATAGCGCAATTGGCAAGTAATAGATACAGATTCCAACGCAGGTTTTAATGAAGATTGTGTTGGCATGTATTGATGAGTTAATGTAATATGGGTGGAGGTGACGTGCATTTATTGCACGTCACCTTAACTCCTTCATTGGCCGCCACCCTAATCGGGCTATTGTTCATTTTTTTTTGCTGTGGTTATGCTCCAATTTATTAGTACAGAGGAACCACTCATCCAAGCTCACGTTTTAAGGTGCTTCGATCACAGGTATGTATTTTTTTGGCCATCCATGAGTCTGCTATGTTTATGAAATGGATACTAGCTCGGGTGTATTGGTTTGTGTTTTACTTAAGTTTGCAACTATGAAAATTGTGTTCTTAGAATGAGGCGTGATGGTTCTTCTGCAATAATCTTGGATTCATAGTTGTATGGGGTCATCTTGGGTGTTAGCAGCCATAGGGGCTCTCTGGGATCTTTGCTAGCTCAATTGGGGGGTTTTTGTTGGTTTTCTTGGCTGACTGTCATCACACGTGTGCATCACTATGTTTAGTCTCTGGATTTTATGGGTTTCATGGTTAAAGGCAACTCTTCGTCACTGTTTTTTGTTCATTTGGGAAATGGTTGATTTTGTCACTAAAGGCCATGAAATGGGCTCTCCTATTCTTACTCGGCCTTGTCATCACCTCAGTGTTGTGGTTGTTTGACCTAAGAGCCATAAGGGTTACACCCTGCACGCATTAAACATCACTATCAGTCGGGTTAGAGCCTCGCTCCTCTATGGTAGCCCTCCTGTCTCGGGACTTGTTATCTATCCGCAAATAATTTGTGGTTCCCTCTGTGTATGGATTGTTGGTATCGGGATTTTTCACCATTGAAGGAAGTTGGCTCTAGCCTTCCTGTGATAGTCACAATGCAAACCTTTAACTCCACAGGTCTGAGGGTTGACAATGAACACCAACCTGGCCTATTGGGTTTACCATTTGATTGTTGGATGGTTGTATATTTCCGACTATTCTTTTAGTACAGACTCGTCCAGTTGGCTATATGACAGTTGTGTTGGCTTGGAATTTAGTTATTGCCTCTGTATAACGATTGTAAACCCTGCTTGTTATTTGCACAACTCAAGTTACACAGTTGTTCTCCTTATGTTTATTAACTCAGAACTATTTAATGGAGAGGGATGATGCCCCAATTCGAATGGATGCATGGGTATGCATGGTTTTCACAGCTTGTTAGGTCAATTGATTTTACGACAGGGATGAATTAGTTGGTTGATACACAGTCACTGGTATTTTGCACTAAGGATTGTTTGTATGTTTAGCTAGCATTGGTTACAAATGCTTGACGTTGCTCACGCATATTGCGTTGTGTATGTGGCGGTTTTGCACAATGAAGTGATGATCATAGAAAAAGTAGTTTTATTTGGGGATCGGATGGTTATTGAATCGGATGACTGTAGAAATCTTATCCATTGTAAACTTATGATTGTTCGATTGTATAAGTTTGAGTCCACACAACATAGTTTATTACAGTTGGACTAAATCGGAGTCATACTGTGTTATTAATGATTCAACATGATGGATTGATTTATTACTTTGACTGTGTGTTTGATTTTTCAAATGGAGATATTGCATCGTAGCGTTTGATGACTGCACACTGTGTATGATATGGATATCTCGGTTTCTCACACTCAGGGATACCCACAGAGTTTTGAGCATGTTTTGTTGCAACCGATAATTTGCTAAGAATGTTGTTGATACCCATTCATGTTGAATGGATGGTCTAGCTTTCAAAATCACATGGATTTGGGCTTGCACAGTGATGGAGTTACACTTGCATGTTTCAATTATTCGACACATAGCTTGTGTTGGAATGGTGGTTGTTGACTGTAAATGGTCAATTCAGGTTCTGGAAATTTGATTTTGATTTTGGTTACCACCTATATGTGTTTAACGAATATCATTGCATTTAAATGATAAGCCCAATTGCAAGATAGTGATTTCATTATTAATTTGAAAACATGACCTTTGAAGTATTATTGTGATTGAAGAAATGCATGGGCATTGGTTGATTTGATAGTTATAGATTGGAAATGGGTATTGTGCGTAAATTGTTATAAAATGAAATTGAAGGGAACATAACCTCTTGAAAATTGTATAGGATGCCCATTGTTTTGTGATGGCACTCTGTTGGACATTTGATTATGAACAATGTACTTGTTAAATACACATAAACTATTATTTAGTCAAGTGATTGATGGTTGATGCATCTTCTTCGCAACATGTTTATGGATCACTTAATTAATCTCATGAAAAGTAATCATCTTTCTTCCCTTCCACGATTTCATTTTTCCGCTAATTACAAACCCCGTCACCTCCCATATTCCTTTTTCACTCCCTGTTATGAGATTGATTACAGACAAGATAAATTATGTGTTAAAGTGGATGAAAGTGGCACTGTCTTGTGTGGATTGCAGTGATGTTTTATTGGTTTTCTTTACAGTTGATTGTTGTTGTCATTGAGCAGTGACTATGCTTCTCCCCTTTCATTATATCATTTTTTCCCTTAATACAAACCACTCACATATCCCGGAACCATGTTTCACCTCCCTTCTCGTTGATTAACAGTAAAACAAATTGTATGGATTGGATTGGATGAGTCTGATACATTCTGAGCCAAATCTATTTCATATTTTTAAGAGTTTTCATGTATGGTTATTTAAAAGACTATTTGCTAATCGATCACTCATGCATGATGATTTTTTTCAGTCGAGGAAGCCATGGCCAAGGAAACAAAGGTAGAGGTAACTAGAACCGGGGCCCAAGAAGGCCCAGGTTCTCCATACATTTTGACGTTGATTCAAAAGAGCTTGGCCAATTGTTTCATGTCGGATTCTTTAACTGGATTCGGCAGGGAATAGTCCAACGTAGGCCTAAAAGGCCTCCTTTCCAAGCCCCGCAAGCCCCCAATATCCCTGTACCTCCTCATGTCTCCTTACAACTTGAGGTTCCTGAAAATGATGGATGGTAGGAGATTTTCCACCCGACAGTCTCCCAACATCGTGGCTGGCCCAACTTGTCTTTGCTTTCTCCTCCGCCTTTGAAACCCATTGTCCAAGCTTCCCCTAACCACTCGCCAGGGAAATCCTCCCATGCTAACAAGAGGTTGAAGACTGAAGCCAACCTTGCACTTGATAAAGGAAAATCCATTGTTGCCCCTTCCTCACCCTCAAATGACTCTGACAAATCTATGTCTTTATGGATGCATTTGAGGGATGATTGTTCCCATGTGATCAGCAAGATTAATCCTAAAGTCTCTGCATAGCCTAAGGAAAATTAAGGAAAATCAAGAGGTGATAGCAACAACCAAGGAAAGGTTGCATCGCAGACTTAGAAATATGAATTTTGAGTTTTATGTTATTTATTGTTTTATGACAGTTGACTTCATGGATCTTTGGACAACATATTTTATTTTGGATATATGAGTATTATTTTTGAAGTAATTTTAAATTTCATGAGATAAAATTGCCAAAAGTAAATATGTTGATAGAAGACACAAGGAGGTGTGTTTTGCTTAGATAATGGTTATGTTATGATTGTTATGATTGTTATGAACTAAAGGGAGTCACAAGGGGTCCCACCTACTATTTATTATTTATTTATGACCCTTATTATGATTATTATTTTTCCCTCTAACTAAAGTTAGTTGAGTCTTTAATTAACTTAACTAATGGGTTGGTTCAACTACTTCAACCAATTCTAATTTGTTAAAAGCAAAATGAAAGGGAGGATAGAAGCAGAAGCATGCTAAGTTTTGATCTTGAGTTTATGTTGAGATAGTTCAGTTTTCATTCATTCATATATTCATCACAACCTAATTCTCTTTTATGATAGTAGGGTCTTATTGTAGAGAACAATATTCAGGGCTGAATCAAATCATTTAGACACTTGTTCTTCAGAGGTGTTGATCTATATTTGATAGTCTATGTAGACTTGTATGTTTGTGAATTAATTTTCACGACTGATAAAGGCTATTGTACAGAGTCGAGTGGGCATCAATCTGTGGCAAGTTGATCTAGATTTCAGAGTTCAGTTTTGGTTTTCTATCAGGGGTCCTTTTGTATGTTCCATCGGGGATGTCTAAGTTTGACTTTGGTCCAAGATTTTTGTATGAGAATTTGTAAAGAAAATGACTCTTTGGTGAATTGGAATGAAATAAAGGATTAATTTATGTCTCATATATCTTGATTATCATCTTGGTGTCTTTACTTTTGTTCTTACATTTATTTCAACAACTGTTATATTCAGAAAATTACATAAAAAGTGAATTTCCAGCAAGCTTTTTGTTGATAAAAGTCTAGCCCAAGCACTTGTAATTAATAATTGTGAGTTAGGATGTTATTTTTGTTGTCTATAAACATAGGGTGATATTATCGTCTATTTTTCTTTAGCCAAGTAAAGTCTGAAAATGCTTGAGTAAGATTACTTCATATATTTTCCTAGAAATTTATTTGGCGACCGTACTGGGGAGATCTTCGATATCTCTCCGGTTAATTTTTATACTCGATTTTCATCGATACATCTTTCTTTTATTTGATTCTTTGACTGTTTTTCTATTCATGACTGTTCCTGTTGCAAGGAAGCCCAATCTTAAGCCCGGTCTCCAAGACTAGACCAACATTGCTTTGAACTTGTTTCATACTATTTTAGACATTGCTAGGACACATGTTGAGCTTAACCATTCTTGGGCAGCAATTGAACGAGATATTAGTGTTCAAGAACAGTTGGAAGCTAGACATAGGCAGCCTAGAAATCAATAGTAACCTTTTGTTTCTTCAGTTTTGGCCTTCCTCTCATGTCCCTAGATTCTCGTGCTTCTAGAAGAAGAAGAGTCTTGTCACCTGAAATCAATCCTATTGTTGAAATAGGAAGAAGAAACGTAGTGTTGTCTGTCCAACAAAGTGCTCTAAGGAGGAATTTATCTGATTCATCCATCTCATCTTTCCTTCCCTCACCTATCATCCATAAGATGGCATCTAGTGGTGGTTCTGGTGGCACTGGAAGTGCTTCATCTTCCCAATCTTCATCGTCTTGAGTGATTGGTAGCTTGTACAACTGCCATATCCCTGTCCAATCTACTACAAACCCCACCAAATTCATTAAAATGTATGGTCTTTTTCAGTTCGAAGAAGATGCCACAACCACACTGTGGCATGTGTCCTCTCCTCTTAACCTAGCACCTGCTACTCACCCACTTTCGAAGTTTAAAGATCATTTGCCTAAGTTTTCAGAGAATAACACTATCAGTACCAATTATCACCTAGTGGCATTTTCTAATGCTTGTCATAACATAGGGGCTAATGACAATGACACTTCCATGCATTTTTTTGTCAATTCCTTGGAAGGAAAGGTTGCAGCCAACTTCTTTGACCTTCCTCCTAAGATCCTGTCTACTTGGGAGGATTTAATCTATTGGTTCAGATCCACTTATGGGCAATGCAAAATCCCTTCCGAGAAGTTAAGGGAATACAATAACGTCACTTATAAAGATGGTGAGACCATCAAGTCTTTCAACTTGTGTTTCACCAAGTTGTACAATCAAATCCCTGAACTTATCCGCCCACATAACCAAGTCACTTTCATGCATTACTACTATTAGCGACATTTCTTGTACAGGGATGTTTTCCTCTCTGATTTGAGGCCTCTGATGTAAACGCATGGAAGTGGGATTTCGAAAGCCGGTCAGGTGAGTTTTATTCAAAGGCCGCAGCCATAAGCGTCGAGTGCAGTGCACAGAAGAGATCCATTTCAGGCCCAAGTCAAGCAAGCGAGCGCTCCATTTTCAACGTTCAGGATGCATCCAGGAAATCAAATCAGCGGTAGGCGGGAAATCGCGATTGGCAAAGATGCGCCGAGGTTAACGCATTTGATAGCACCCATCCATTCAAAGGGGACACCTGGCGGAAAATTGATCCATCTCAGCGTTTCTCCCATCGCGACTCTAAGGCGCAAAAGGCATCTCTGTTATATCCCGATGCGTGAGGTGCTGGGAAAGTCTCGGACCCGGGCCCACCGCAGCGTCAGGAGAATTCAAGATCGTTAGATCTCAGAAGGACGCGTGGCACTAGATCAATCCGCCTCGGCGTTTTGCTCATCACGATTTTAATCAGCAAAGGTTATCCCTTTCATATTCACGAACACCGAAAGCGAGAAGCTGAGGTCCGTGACGCCATGAAGCATTTTCAGTCATCCATCAAAGAGGGATGCGTGGCGTGTGATTGGGCTCCTCGCCTCCTCGCCCCTCGCAACTCTGAAGATCGAGGACCAGCCTCCTCCCAGCCGCGAGACGCAAAGTGCCAAAGGCGTCCAGAGCCTGGGCCCACAGTATTGCCGAGAAGATCTCAGTTGTCCATCTGAAGCGGACACGTGGTGTGCGATTAGGCTCCTCGCCTCGTCGCCCCTCGCAACTCTGAAGATTGAGGAGCAGCCTCCTCCCATCCATGAAATACGAAGCGATGAAAACACCTTTGAAGACAGGTACAGGGTCGCAACCCATGGTCACTTGAGGGGTGATAGAAAGAACTGTGCAAAGGGTCGAAGCGCCGGGTCTGGCTGCAGAAGGGATCACTGTGTTCTCCAGGTGCCAGTTCAACTTGATCTCAATACTGTTTCTCGCTCGGAGTAAATGAAGGTAAGGGGRGGGGTAGTTGAAACCTCTCCTCAGTCATTAAGCGCGAAGTATGGAGGGCCTGGCGAATGGTCTGCTCGAGAGGGTCCTGTGTACCAATTTTTCCAGAGAGGCCATGCCGAGTTCTCGACCAGCCAGAGGAGGCCTGCACATGCTAGCTCAACATTTACTGGCCCAGCTACTCTTCCCCTGCAGAGGCCATGCGAAGTTAAGGAGATGTCTGACGAAGGGCTTCCACCTGAAGATTGATTGAAGAGACGCTACGCCTTGGAGGGCGAGCGCGCCTCTGTTGGGCAAATCCGCCCAAGTATATGTACTCAGTTTTGGTATTTTGAAACGGATCGATGGTTGAGCAGAGCTCCTGGTTGTAAAGTTTTAATGAAGCATTGTTTCTCTGGTTATGTATGAAATTTTGAGACTTCTTGCCTTATGAATGCCAGTTTTCTTTCATGCCTTTGTTTACACTGTGTTAGAGCAACTCGAAATTGGAGGATCCAGTCGAGCTGTAGCTATTATAGGATGATGTTGCAATGGATCACTGTAATAGTTGTGTTGTCTCTAATCAGTTCTTGTGATTTTCCCAGCGCTCAGTGACTTGGAATTGGAGGATCCAGTCAAGTCCCCTTTCAGTTCCTTGAGACCCTGAACCAAGCGGATCTTGCATTCAGAGTCTTTCTTCTACAAACTGCCGAAAGCATGTTGCCCAAAGTTGTTTTTTCACCTTTCTTACTAAGTCTTCCACCTGTTCATGTTTTGATCAACCCACTGGCTGAAGTTAGGTCGAGACCTCCTTTGTTACTTACGTACCAGACCCAGTCCCTGAGTTAGAGTAATATCTCCTCGAGTCTTTATCTCCATTCGATCACCCCTTTATAAACAATTTGTGACATTAAACTGATGGGTGTCGGGCTTTGCTTCTGCAAGCAATCCAGGAGTGACTTCTGACGCTAACAACTACAATGCATTTCCTTATCCTTGCCGTCATAGGCTTGAGGAAAAGTCCATCGATAATATCGGTTCTACTCTACATACATGTTCATATTATGAAGAACAACTTGAAATAACTGGTCTTCCATAGGGAGAATCAGTTAGAAAAACATACATGTCTTCTCTCTTACAGCTAGTACAAGATATGAACAATCGTATGATAGCATTTGAGAGGAAGGGTACTGTCTCCCCTCTCACCCCTGGAGCTTCATCCTCTTCTACACCCCTCTTTAGAAATCCAGTTGAAAAAAAAAATCATCCTAAGGTTATCCATCCTCGGAGTTGGTGTAAATTTTGCGAGGAACACCACGAAGAAACCACATGTGAGGTAAAGAAGAGTGCCATAGATAATATCTTTGGTAAAATACCAGAAGCTACTATCGTTGTTCTAGACTTTGCAGAGCCAGAAGATGTCATTGTCATCAACACTAGGAACAAAGCCTATGCTCCCAAGGGAAAGTTTGATCCTCACCGCAGTGCCTCTAATACGAGCTCTTCCTCAACCACTGTGGTGCCCCAGATTCCCAAGGCTCTTGAGAATCAAAGAATCACACCCTCTCCCCCCTCTTCCAAATACAATATCTTGAATCAATTGGCCAACATCAAAGCAGATGTGACCCTCCTAGACATGGTTGTCATCCCTGAACAAAAGATGCATCTGAAACAATTCATGGAAGGAAAAGCTTCCGTTGTAGCCAATATTTCCGAAGAGGTAGATGAAGAGGATTCTTCTGTAAATAAAGAAGGTGTACACAACTTTAGATACCCTGTAAAAAAAACCCATTTTTATATTTCTGTAAATATCATGGATAAGATCACCCATTGTTTCCTCATTGATGGTGGTTCAGGCCCAAGTGTCATGTTGAAGATTATTATGGAAGAGTTAGGGTTGTCTTGTACAAACGAAAACACGCGAATCATGCTCTCCTATAATAGTCTACAAGAAACAACCATAGGTGAGATTAAGGATGTAACCTTGGTTTTATGCACTCATCCTGAGATAAGGACAACCCTCAACATTCAAGTGATTGATATGCCTGTAAGAAATTACTCAATTATTTTGGGAAGAGATTGGCAAGCCCTAACAGGTGGGTACCTCTCACTTGACGTGACACATTTATCTTTTCCTAGGAATGGTAAGAACATTATAGTCCTTAGAGAAGATATAATCTCACCCTACATAGAAAGTGTTATGCAATCTAGCATAAATTATATCGAAGAAGACCTAGAAGTATATTCCATCTTTGCTGAAGAAGATAGCATTCCTTTGGAAAAAATTGATTTAGATGATGGTATATGGCATATGCACTTTGATGGTTCATGCTCTAGTGAAGGAAATGGGGCTGGTATTATCTTGGTTTCCCCTGCAGGGAAAAATCATAATACGTCATACAGGTTGGAGTTTGCTTGTTCAAACAATGTCGCTGAATTTGAAGCTTTATTGTTAGGCATTGAGAACGCACTTAATCTTGGTTGTGGTCACCTTTCAGTTTTCGAAAATTCTGAGCTTATTGTGAAATTGATACGTAAGATATGCTCTCCTAGCAACAAGCTGACAGAACAATACTCCCAAAATGTTTGGGCACATGTCTTGAACCTCCTATCTTTCAACATCTCTCATGTTAAGAAGAAGTTGAATTCAATGGTTGATCGGTTAGTTGTCCTTGCAGCCTATCCTACTCAGCAACTCTTACCTCATAGGCCTGATTGCGCTTTCCAATCTCTACATCATTCTTACATTTCTGAAAAGGAAGAATCTTGGAAGGCCATCCTTAACGATGAGGGAATTTGTGTTTTCATTCAAAATGAACCTCTTAAGCCTGGGAGGTTATATCTACAGAAAAAAATGATATTCCTGAAGGCTTAACTCCTCTCGAGAGTTCATTTTCATTGAGTATTGTAGGCAAGAAAGAAAAACAGAAAGAAGAGGAGTTACAAAAGAAGGTGGTTGAAACCATCTCCATGAACATTAGGACACCTGGATATTCAATGAATGTTAAAATAAATGTCCAAGGTTCTGATAAAGAAGAGATGAGGTCTGTCGAGTTACTTGGTGGATTTCAAAATGTTTTTCCTTATGTGGATTTTCGTGGTTTTGATCCAGGTAATGTCCAACGTACCATGAAACCATCTAAGCAAAAACAAGGACTTGTTAACTTTGCACTGAAAGCAACCTTTTGAAGGGAGTTGAGAGATTTATTAAGGACTGAAATGTTTTTTTTAGTTTTCCCTAAATGGGTTTCCAATTGGGAACCTGCTTCAAAGACCACTGATAATATTAGAACCTAGATTAGTCTCTGAAATTTCAGGCAAGAAATTATGAGAAACCCTTTCCCTCCTCTCAGTATGGAAATGTTTCTGCAACAGGTTGTAGAGTCACAGTTGGAGCCCTTACTTGACAGTTTGTTTGGTTACAATAAAATCAAGGTAGAAGGGGAAAATATTCACAAAACCACTTCGATTACTAATTGTGATACTATGTCTTGCAACTACCTGCCTTCTGGCTTATTTGAAGCAAGTATCACCTTTAAAGGGCCTAAACACACAAATTTTGATGAATTGGTCAATCTCCATGCTTATCTTGATGATTTAATCGTGTGCATCAAAAGGTTGATAATTACATCAGAATTTCAAATGTTGGGTCCCTTCCAAATTACGTTTGTCTTGGACACTAACTCATATATTTTAGGGGAATTACAAAGGCAATTGTTTTCCTACAACACTAACAGTCCTCGCTTGCAGTATTGCGAGGGGCGAGTGTGAAAAGTTTTAATGCTGATTGGATTTTCTGTATACTAGTAGCCTGGCTCTGCTTTCAATTTTTGTTCTTCTTTTCTCTGCTTTACGGTACCTTGATTTCTTCTTTTTGAGTTAAAATTTTTCTTACTGCGTTTCATTTCTGTCTTTTATTTGTTGTTGTTTTAATTTTTGCAATTTTACTTCTATCATGATTTTTGTTTACCTTTCAGTTAAAATGGTCAAATAGGATGTTGGATGAATTTTGCCACATTGACACTCCTGCAAAGCATTGTTAGTGAATAAAAATCAATCTTACACAACTGTTATGATGTCTTCTCTGAAGGACCCTTGAAATTGTTACATATTTCCACAGTTGTTTTATTGAGAATTGGTTATCTCCCGCTTCTTCTTGCCATTTCTTCATCCATTGAGATTTTAAGATCAAGTCTAAACGTTTTCCTCCTTAAAAGTTAGAGAGCAGATTCTAGTCGAATGATTATGCACACAGTGGTAAAAACCCCTCATACTTAACACTTTTCATGAATTATTCCCAAATTCCCGGACATCTTTCCATTAAATATGCTCACTTCCCCCTGTTGCATAATCATCCGAGTTATATCTTCTTGACCTGTTGTTTTCGTCCACAAAACCATGAGTTGTGAGTTCTAAATCTGTTGAAAGAAAAAAATCCTTGTGGAGTCGCCAGTTTGTTGACGATTAAAAAAACGTCAACAAAGTTTTTCCCGCAAAGTGTTGCTAAAATCCTAGCATTATAAAAACTAAATAATACTAGTAGGTGGGAACCCTTTGAACTATTGAAGATCAGATCTGTTCATTTTGATGTTGTGATGATGTGTGACACGACTTACATGGTTGATGAGATCTTGTTGTTATTGGGTATGATTTGAGCTTATGAAGTGTTGGTTTCTTATGTTACTACAACCTATTCTATTTATTGATATCATTGCTATATGTTCTTACGACACTTGCACAACAAACATGTTAGTGAAAATACATAAAAGGCAGTTTGGAGAAAAGAAAAAATACTATAACAAATGCAAAGGAAGAGGGATCTAATTCTACAATTTTACTATACCACATGCAAAAAATTGGAAAGAAATATGGAACAATGCAACAGTTGCAAAGGGGACGAATTTTAACTATCCTATATAATATACTATGTGCATAAAAGACTTCACGATTATGATTGAATCCTAGCTAGCAAATGATAGTTATACAATTTAATTGAGTTATATTGGTAATATGAATATGGTATATTCGGATGGATAGGATGTTAGTGGCGTATTTGAGAAGGTAATGAAAGTTAATGGCTATGCGATTTTATTTGAGTTATATAGTCTATATGCATGGTGACTACACTATGGTACAGGTTGATGTTGATTGCATTATTGGTGATGATTCTATACATGATTTCTCGGATTGTATAGTTGACATGTAATATGGTTAAGTTAGAAGTGGGACATATGATGTGGATAGCGCAATTGGCAAGTAATAGATACAAATTCCAACGCAGGTTTTAATGAAGAGCTTGTTGGCATGTACTGATCAATTAATGTAATATGGGTGGAGGCGACATGCATTTACTGCACGTCACCTTTACTCCTTCACTGACCGCCACCCTAATCGGGCTATTGTTCATTTTTGTTGTTGTGGTTATGCTACTATTTCTTAGCACAGAGGAACCACTCAGCCAAGCTCGCGTTTTAAGGTGCTTCGATAACAGGTATGTATTTTTTTTGGCCATCCATGAGTCTGCTCTGTTTATGAAATGGATACTGGCTCGGGTGTATTGGTTTGTGTTTTACTTAAGTTTGCAACTATGAAAATTGTGTTCTTGGAATGAAGCGTGATGTTTCTTCTACAGTAATCTTGGATTCATAGTTGTATGGGGTCATCTTGGGTGTTAGAAGCCATTGGGGCTCTATGGGATCTTTCTTGGTTCAGTTGGATAGTTTTTGTTGCTTTGCTTGGTTGGTTGTCCTCACACGTGTGCATCACTATGTTTAGTCTCTGTATTTTATGGGTTTAATGGTTAAAGACACTCTTTGTCATTGTGTTTTGTTCATTTGGGAAATGGTTGATTTCGTCATTAAAGGCCATGAAATGGGCTCTCTTGTTCTTACTCGGCCTTGTCATCACCTCAGTGTTGTGGTTGTTTGACCTAAGAGCCACAAGGGTTACACCCTACACACGTTAATCATCATTATTGGTTGGGTTGGAGCCTCGCTCCTCTGTGGTAGCCCTCCTGTCTTGAGACTTGTTATCTATCCATGAATAATTTGTGGTTCCCTCTATGTATGCATTGTTGGTATCGAGGGTTTTCACAATTGAAGGAAGTTGGCTCTAGCCTTCCTGTGATAGTCACAGTGTGAACCTTTAACTCCACAGGTCTAAGGATTAACAATCAACACCAGCCTGGCCTGTTGGGTTTACCACTTGATTGTTGGATGGTTGTATATTGCCGACTATTTTCTTAGTACAGACCCATCCAGTTGGCTATATGACAGTTGTGTTGGTTTGGCATTTAGTTACCGCCTCTATATAACGATTGTAAACCATGCTTGTTATATTCACAACTCAAGTTACACAGTCGCTCTCCTTATATTTAATAACTCGGTACTGTTTAATTGAAAGGGGCGTTGCCCCAATTCGAATGGATGTGTGGGTATGCGTGGTTGTCACAGCTTGTTAGGTCAATTTATTTTACAACATGGATGAATTGGTTGGTTGATACACAGTCACTGGTATTTTGCACTAAGGATTGTTTGGATGTTTATCTAGCATTGGTTACAAATGCTTGACGTTGCTTACGCATATTGTGTTGTGTATGTGGTGGTTTTTCACAATGAAGTGATGGTCATGGTAGTTGTAGTTTTCTTTGGGGACCGAATGGTTATTGAATCGAATGACTGTAGAAATCTTATCCACTATATCCTTATGATTGTTCGATTGTATAAGTCTGAGTCCGCACAACATAGTTGATTACAGTTGGACTAAATCAGAGTCATACTGTGTTATTAATGATTCAACACGATGGATTGATTTATTATTGTGACTGTCTGTTTGATTTGTTAAATGGAGATATTGCATCGTAGCGTTTGATTACTGCACACTGTGTATGATATTGATAGCTTGGTTTCTCACACTCAGGGATACCCATAGAGTTTTGAGCATGTTTTGTTGCCATCGATCATTTGTTAAGAATGTTGTTGATACCCAGTAATGTTGAATGGATGGTCCAAATTTCAAAAACACATGGCATTGGGCTTGCATGGTGATGGAGTTACACTTGCATGTTTGAATTATTCGGCGCGTAGCTTGTGTTGGAATGGTGGTTGTTGACTGTAAATGGTCAATTCGGGTTCTTGCAATTTGATTTTGATTCTGGTTATCGCCTCTATATGTTTAACGAATATCATTGCATTTAAATGATAAGCCCAATTGCAGGATAGTGATTTCATTGTTAATTTGAAAACATGACCTTTGAAGTATTATTGTGATTGAAGAAATGCATGGGCATTGGTTGATTTGATAGTTACAGATTGGAAATGGGTATTGTGCGTAAATTGTTATAAAATGCAATTGAAGGGAACATAACCTCTTGCAAATTGTATA
>JASDQU010589554.1:113874-148575 GCA_032191745.1 Picea mariana
TTAACCCCACTTACAATCATCATCAAAAAGCATACATAGGGGCCAATATTTCTTGGAGAGCCAAAATGTTTATTGCCCAATTAAAAACCAATTCCCATCAACTTCGTTGTGAAACGAGGCTTTGGAAAAGACCAAAGGAAGCTTGGGAAGAAAGGGTGTGTATGTTTTGCACCTCTGGAAAAGTGGAAATAGAAAAACATTTCATTTTAGAGTGTAAAACTTTCAAAAAGGGACAACTATGTAAGTATCTTAACTAGCTCTTGCAATAATTTATTCAGCCAAGAGACAATGGAGAAATTGGGAGAACTCATCATCAAGTTGAACGAGAAAAAGGCAATGCATAAATCAGTGTCTAAGGCGGTCTATCCCATAAGCTTCTTTCTTCAATTTAAAATTCCTCATCATGTTGGGGAGAGCACCCAAGCTAGGTAATTTCCTCATATAAAATAGCATGAAAAAATGTATACTTACTACATGTTGGTATATTATCCAAAACAATAACATTACCCTTTTTAAAAAAAAACAAGTGCTTGAACCAAGTTAAATTTGGTGAAACTTATTAGAAACTACTAAATTTTTTATTATATATTTATAAAAAAACTTTAGCATGTTATTAATTTTGTAGAAATTGAGACCAATCTTCATTTCAATTGATGATTTTTTCAAAATATATTTGAAAAATAAGAAAAATGGCAGCATTAGTCACTGAATTTACCTTGGCATAAAGTTATCCTTGTATAACAAAAATGTGATTGGAGAACCAATGAATTTAAAAAAAAATATACATAACAACCGAAAAGAAAACATGGAGACATTCTTCGAATAACTCCTAATTTCCTCTCCAGTTCTTCCTGGAAATTTGGTTATTAAATAACCAAACATATGAAATACTAACACAATTCACAGAACTTGGTCTGCATGGATGTTATAATATTCATAATAAGGAATTAATGGTTCACCATTAATTATTAACACATTCTTTAATACTTAATAAAATGTTAGTACATGAATTGGTTGGACTTGTGATTGTTTCTCTTGTAACAAACTGCAGAGCTTTTGCTAATGTCCCACAAAACTATTCTCTCAAGAAAGAGTTTGAAGGCCTGAAAAATGGGTATAAATTTATCAGTTAGGCCTTCCATACAACAAAATTAAGCTATGAATCCTGGATTTTATCTAGAGGAAGGAAAGATGTAATCTCACTTAAACAAACATGTGTTCTGCATCACCAACATTACCACTTGCTTTCAACAATATTCCCTGCAAAACCATGCCACCAGTTATCTAATATATCATGCTTCCCTCTCTATCCAATGCAAGCACTCATCATAAACGCAAATTTTTGCAAGATAATTTAAAAGGGGAACCATTATAAATCAGCTCTGAAGGTGATTGAGAATCCAATTCTCAAGAACAGTTAGAAAATTGCAAAATTTCCATTGAGACAGGACTGGTCCTTTCAACCTTCATTCTGTATCTGATGTTTTACAGTTCTATCTAAAAATAAAATGAACCAGTATAAATTGCTAATGGGCTAAGTTGCACAATACATGGAAATGAGTACGAGTTTCCAAATTGGAAATGCGTTGGAAACGTGACACCCCACATATATATATAAAACTTTGAAAGAGAGCATTATGAATAATTGGGTTATGGTTATTTATTCCTTGCATGAGAAATGTTGGATTATGTCACTGGTATGGCTTTCATGTCGTCGCAGATATCGATTGCATTATAATCATTCGTGAACATGAGTGTGATCGAATCCGAGAGTCCACCGCCTCTTCACCCATCGTGGATTATGCTTTGAATCTTTCCAAAATATGTCGTGATCATGGATGGATATGTTGCTCGCTTTGCAGAACCTTACCATATAATCCTCACTTCCTCGCTGGAACTTTGTGCTGTAACATTTCAATTCATTCTCGAACTCTGCTACGTTGATATGTTCCACGAACCATTTTTTATAAGCATCATTGGCTATGGCGAAACGTATGGAGAAGTCACTCCTGGTTTAATTGATGAACAGCTTGGCTTCAGAATATTCGCCTTTTATCGTGCAACCAGTGCACGAGCACACAGGTCGATATTAGATTCTGTTATACAATTTCTCTGCGTACCCAGGTCGCTAGCACACAGGTCGATAACTTCCGCACACAGGTTTATAGTTTCTGGAATACAGTTGCTCTGCCTACCCAGGTCGATAGCTTCCGCACACGTCATGTATTATCGTAGAACAACAACGGCGAAGTCGGATCGTGCGGCTCTGCTCTTGCCAAGTGGTAGATATTCAACGCTGGGATCGTGTGGAGAGAATCCGTACCATTTTCACGGTACGGTCTATTAATCAGCTCGTTCGATTGTCGACACGTGGAAACCATTCAATGAAGAGATCCGAGGGCTTCGAGATTGCCACATGGCACCCATTCAACGGCAAGATCGGATGGCTCTGAGATTGCCACATGGCACTCATCCAACAGAGAGATCGCGTGGTTCTGAGATTGCCACGTGGCTTTCATCCAATGGCGAGATCGGGTGGCTTTGAGATTGCCACGTGGCTCCAATCCAACAGTGAGATCGAGTGGCTCTGAGAGTGCCACGTGGCCACCATCCAATGACGAGATCGGGTGGCTCGAGATGGCCACGTGGCGGACATCCAACGAAGCAATCGGGTGGCTCCAAGATGGCCACGTGTCGCACATCCAACGGCGAGATCGGGTGGCTCTAAGGTTGCCACATGGCGCACATCCAACGACGAGATCAGATGGCTTCAAGGTTGCCACGTGGCGCACATCCAACGTGGAGATCGGGTGGCTCTAAGCTTGCCACGTGGTGCACATCCAAAGGCAAGATCGGATAGCTCTGTGCTTGCCACGTTTCGCGTATCCAACGGTGAGATCGGGTGGCTCTAAGGTTGCCACATGGCACGCATCCAACGGCGAGATCGGTGGCTCTAAGGTTGCCACGTGGCGCACATCCAACGTGGATATCGGGTGGCTCTAAGGCTGCCACGTGGTGCACACCCAACGGCAAGATCGGGTAGCTCTGTGCTTGCCACGTGGCGCACATCCAACGGCGAGATCGGGTGGCTACGATCCTACCACGTGGCTCACATCCAACGGTGAGATCGGGTGGCTACGATCCTACCACGTGGCGCACATCCAACGGCGAGATCGGGTTGCTCTAAACTTGCCACGTGGCGACCATCCAACAGGTGGATCTAGTGGCTGTGATTTTGCCACGTGGCGTGCATCTGACGGTCAGTTCCGACGTCTGTGACCTCGCCACGTGGCGTACATCTGACGGTCAGATCCGACGTCTGCGACCTCGCCACATGTCGTGTAGCTAACGGATAAATCTAGCGGCTGTGAGTTTACCACGTGGCATGCATCTGACGGCTCAATCTGGCGACTGTGATATCGCCACGTAGTGTTCATCCGGCGGCTATGCTCTCGCCACATCGGCGACTCTGTTCTGGCCAATTGCAACGACTGTGTTGTAAACTGTCGGCGGCTCTGTTCCGCTCTAGATTGAACAACAGATCTTTGAATCGGAGAAGCCATTGTTCGGCTCTTCACAGTCCGATCGTGATAGAGTTGTAAACTGTCCGCTGTTTAGTCTGCTAAACTGTCCGTTGTTTAGTCTTTCCTGATCACAATGTTGCTGCTGCTGATTCATGGGAAATGACCTCGTCCGCCATTAATGCTTCTCCCAACAGAGAAGAACACGTAACAATTTCATCTCGTTATACAGGTCATATTTTAACAGAATTATTTTAACAGGAAAAAATCTACCACCCAAAGGTGGCTAGACAAAGGCGTTCGGTTTTCTTTCCTCTCTACAAAAAAAAATGCAGTAGTTCAAACCTTGTGCGCAATCTTACCATTGTCAATGATTTTTTAATTGGAACCCCTAATTTTTTTTCTAATATATTCGAAATTTTAATCATGATTACTATTATTAATGATTTTTTAATTGGAATTCCCCAAATTAATGTTTGTTTTAACATATCTGAAAATTTAACCATGTTTATCATTCAATGGTTTTTAAATTGGAACTTTCTAAATTAAGTTGGAACGTCCGATAAAGATATCATTGCCCCATTTGTTGTACGCTGCTGTTTAGTCTGCTACGTCCACTAATTCAGTGTTTGCATAGACAACTTGATTGTTTACTTCACTTATTATCATTTAATTTAGTTTGTTTAATTTATGTTAATTAATATAGACAACTTAATCTTATTGCTTAGACTATTCTACGCTGGAAAAGATATGATATTGGAAGGAATCTAAAAAGATAATTTAGTATGTTATCCTGTAAATGTCTTTCTTATTAAGGTATTCAGTTCTTATAAGCAAACCAATAAATCATGAAGATTTTGGGTCGTCAAAATGGCTAAGCAATATGAATTCTCAGAAGTATCAGGCATTTAAAATAGGTCAGGCAGAAGATTTAGAATGTCACTGAAACCTTATTTTGAAATTTTATTTTTCAAATTCCAACTAAAATAGAATGAAATGAAACTGATCTTTAATCTTCTATAAATTGCATAGAATACAACATTTTTTTTTCTAAAGAGTTTTAACCAAGGGTCCATTTGTAAGTTTGATTATGTATTTAAGAGTTAGTTCTTGGTTTTATAGTGTTGATAGTGTACCTTAAAGTTAGTTTTTAATTTTGAGACGTGCAATCTTAATAGAGTAGAAGTAGGTATAATTCTTTTTATATTACTAATACATAGTAAAATGAAAACATCAAGGTCAAGAATAATTAAATTATGGGCTTAGTAATATAGTGGTTTATATTATTAAAGAGAGGGCATGCTAAATGAAAGTGGTAGTCATCCTTAAGCTCCTTTGTATTCTAAAGTGTTTTTGAGTTGATCCAACAACCAATTTCACTATGGAGTTCATAAACATTTATAATTTGAATATTACTCATGCTCATTTTGTTTTTTACTTGTATATAATGTTGAAAAATATTTTTTTTTTATCGATCATACTAAGATTGATAAAATATTTGTAATATTTCAATTTCTTTTTATTAAGGATTTTTATTATCATTATTGATATTAACTTTAAACTTCATCTATATACAACATTTGGTATTACAAATTTATGGTTAATATTTTTTTATTTTCTTTAAAACTAAATTTGAAATTTAAATTGTGTTGAGAATAACCAAATCTATCAAAATTTTGAACTTTGATGATGTCATAATTCTTTTTCTAATAGATTATATTTCACTAAGTTTGGCTTTGTATAGATACAAATTTATGACTTCATCAATATAAATGTACATTGTTTTTTTGTTATAACACTTAAATATGTACAAATTTACCCAAAATAACTAAAGAAATGCCTAAATACACCAAATAAACTAGATGAAGGAAATATGATGAGAAGCTAAAAACAAATAAATTAGAAAATAACTTTATATATGACAAAACTAACTATATAAAGTTATTGTCTTTATTAGAGCATAAAATGAGTATGATTATGTTTTATATGTACTAATTATAATTTAATATAAGTATAGCTCCAATTTCAGCTATATACTAAGTTACGTAGAAAATCCTATGTAAAGATATTCCTATGTAAAGTAGACTTAAGTAGTTCATAGTATTTTGGTTAAGGTTTGAGAAATATAGAGGAGGTAAAATTGGGATAGCATATTGTGAATGAGAAAAAGTTACAACAAAATATTTAATTTTGTTAATAATAACATTCGTGGAATTTTGGTTTTTTTATAAAAAAAATTCTTGACATATACTTTATTCTATGGGACAATTATGAAATAGTTTCACTTTTGATGAAACAATGCCCACTGGAAATAACACCAAAAGTTAACTATATCAAATATAATACTTATATTAGTTAAAAATGATTATGTTTTATTTATCTTAATTATCGTGTACTACTCAAGTATGTCATGTTTCAAGAACATGTACAATTTATAATTTATATATTATGTAAGGTATATCTCCAAAACTCCAAGTAATAAATAGGTTGAGAAAATTCCATGTACATCTCATTTGGATAACCCCTACTATTCTGATTTTTAATTTGTGAAATTTGGAAGAGATGGCTTAGACACACCTTAGTATTCTAGTTTTTAATTTGTAAAATTTGGAAGAAATGAAATTTGGATAAGGTCATAAGAGAGAAAAGGTAGGGGTAGTGATTACTATAAAAAAAAATGCATAACAAGCCTTGTTAGTGATGGCATGGGTGATAAAACACATTCATCAAGAACTTTACAAGTCGACTCAATGGAACCTTGGAAACTTTAAGCTTAACAACCCTACATTCTAGAGGGTAGAACCATGCTTAAGGTTTGATAGCATTGCACACAAATGGATTGAAGGTGAAAAATCAACATCAAGACTTAGGCCTTATTATGTGGAGGATTTATTGATATACATGTATAGAAAAACCAAGATCATCTAATATTATTTTGTAAAAATTACATGCGACATTCATAGCTAAAACTTGATCTAAAAAATTAAAATAGACAAAAATAAACTCTACATGTAACAAATGGAACAAGGAATAGGAAAGGAAAATATCTAACCAATTTCCCATATTATGTTGTATACAACTTTGGCCCTTTGATGTGGTCATATGAATACTCAATGTAACCATGATTGTATCCACTCTAGCAATCAAGTTTTATTTGGCATTAAATGTGTACATCTTCAAGTCGATGTGTTTGAATATACAATCTATACTGGCTATGTGCTTTGGTGGAGATTAAACTAGGGCTTGTGCACGATGTTGTCCAATTTATAGGGCAACATTTGACTAAGGATTTCCTTAGACATGTAAATCCATTATGATATCTTATGTTCTATGTACTTCTTAACTGAATGGGTAACATTGTAGATATTTTATTCCATAGTTAAATTGTTTTGTTTTAGAAAAAACTATAACTCAGCCAATGAACATAGTTCATACTTGCAAACATTACATATATATGTATAAAAATTTACACATCCATGAAGAGGTGAGGCCATAACAGTTTTGATTATTGGAGTGAATCTCACCTGGCATCTTGATACCTTATTCAGAGCCGCCAAAATAAATGCTTTATCACCCAACAACCTTGGGTACTCTTCTTTCCACATGGTACACATGGGGTGCAAAAGAAGACATTGTCCCTCTCATTTATCCCAACTCATTATTCTTGTATCCTTCAATTATATCCACCGTCCTCCCATAAATTTCCTATGTAATAAAATCCCCTTCTCTTAAAATTCCTCGTTATTAATCTCCTCCTTATTTAAGCCACATTTCTCTCGCAAAACATATTACATGTGTGAAAAGGTTTAAGCATTCCCTTTCATCCTTTTTATCTCATTAAATTAATGATATTAATAATACTCTTGAAGACCAACATTGTTTATCATATAATAAAAGGAATCATGGTAATTATTGTTTAGAGTATCAGTGCAATGAAAGTACCCAGATCATTAGAGTTTTCATACGCGATGAGGTCTTGAGGAGTGGTTAAGTTATGACACTAGGTAAAGTTATACCTTTAGGGTGGGTTGAAAGGAAATAGTGCTCATCCTCAACCTCCTCTATATCACAAATTCTATAAATTTGCTTATCCCAGTACATTTTTAGGTTATCCTAGTGACCAATGTCACTATGTACATCATGAGCATTTATCCTAATAGTGGTGATATTTATTTTGTTCTTTAGACCTAAAATGTTGGAAAAATAGTTTTGATCTTTGTAAATCAAGTCATTTATTAAACTTGAAACTATTGAAATATTGTAACTTCGAAGAATATTCTAATTATATTTGACTTGTTATTTAATAGATCAAATCCCCTTTTGTGGATTGATCAAACTACATTTGTATAGTGGTATTTCTAAAGTCAACCCCTAGTAATTGTAAAGTGGTTTTAACCACTTCTAGGAGAATTTGGCTCCACCAAGTGAAGAGACATAACCCTAGCGCCTCCTCAACTAGTATTTATATGTGAGGATGGTGCCTCACTTACACACTCTCACACTCACTCATCTAGTATGCATATCTTGAAGACAGTTGCAGTTGCAGGAGGAAGCAGAAGAAAGGTGCATGCCCGGTATTGGTTTATTCTTGGTGTTTTGGTCTTAGTCTTGGAATTGTATTGGAAATCTATTATTGATGAATTTTTTGTTGGGTTTTCTCCCCCATGAGGGTTTCCCAAGATAAAATGTTGCATACCTTGTGATTATGTTTCTGTCAGTGATCCTATTTATGTTTTTGTTTTGGAAATGCATTGGATGCTCATGTAATTTGGAAAGAATATAATAAAAACAATAAAAAATTATCATGGTATCAGAGCTTGACTGAATAGAGAACCTTTGATTGGGTATATCTAAAAACGTCACTGTTGTCATACAAGGAAATTAGGGATTTTTATTGAAGAAGAATTTTTGACCAAAGACCATCTTGGGAAGTGCGCCTTGCCCTAACACATCTTTTGGAAGCTTGAGAGAGCTTTTCCGATGGCCAGATTCTCCAAAAAGTCAAACCCTAGTTTTGGTTGGTACTAGAAAATCAGGAAACCAGAACCAATACCAGAAGTACCACTCCAGAATTGCGTAGGTCAAGTTTCAAGGGGTAAAACTTGGAATTTTCTGAAACAATCAGCTTCGACAAACTTGCCTCAGCCCAACACATCTAGTCCCTAGATAAAAATTCAAAAATTTGAAGTTTGGGAAATTAGGGTTTCCTTATAAAACCCTAACTTTCAATTGGAGTACTAGTTCCTTCGCACCAGTTGTAGCACCTTTGAATTTTTTACAGGTTTGTTTTTTATTATCATTACTGCTGGATGGTGCCACTACCTACCGATACTATCAGAGGTATGTACTTACATATGTTTAAATTGTTACTTTTAAAGGGTATTTACAAAAGAAAGGATCTTTTATCTAAATAACAATCATAAATCTAAAAGGATCTCAGATCCAACACATTCAGAGGAATAATGCACACCGGGTTCAATTATTTTGATATGTATTTATTTGCTATGACCATCATACTAACCGTTGGTCAAAATTAAAGTCAAGGTATTAGATTGATTAAAGTTGAGATTACAAAGTTTATTATCTAACTTAGATTTATGTCAAGAAAGCATATTATCTCAGTACAGAGGACAGGTTGAAGAGAATACTTGTCATCTTGAGCGAAGGAGACTAGGAAGAAACACAACAACACTCATTCTTGAGAACAAGACTCTAGGTTCCAGGTTTGATTGATTAAGTTGATAAGATTCAAATTTGCACATGTCAAGTTTGATAACTACCTCATTACAAGTAAACATTATAGTTGAGATAGCAATCTTTAAAAAAAAATTATACTTGGTAGCATGTGAGCATTATTGAGATAAATGCTTATTGTAATCACTTACCAGATATAACGAGCATCTCCTCTAGGAGAAATTTCTTATTTTGGTTCCAGGTAACCATGGAGGAATGATTGATCACAACACTAGAAGAGTTTTTCTCTCATTCCTTATTAATGTATTTCTTACTTTTTACCCTTGTTTCAGGCAAGTCACAAGTGATATCTCTAAAGGAGCTACTGTGACAATTGTTCTTGCTATTGTTTTATTATTATTATAAAGAGTATTATTCATGTTTGTTGTTTCTCCCTTGTTGTTCTTGTTCCGGGAAGGTCACAAGTGATAACCCCGAGGAGGCTATAGTGATGGCTGCAACAGGCAATGTATTAGATGAGACATGGAGTAGACTATCCAAGTTGTATACATGACCATATGCATCCATGAACCAAAGAAGATGAAGATGAAGCTACTTTTGAGATACAAAGTATCTCATATGGAGATTGATTCTAAGGAGAAGAAGGCTCCAAAGATGACTTAACATTAGAATAGAACTCATAGTAGACTTGGTCAAAGGATAATGAAGTCACCTTGATAGGAAGCAAAATTTGTCTGAAGTATGACTCAGGTTTTCATATTAAGACTTGGTATTCAACACCAAGTATATCATGTAGAGACTATGAAGTCTTTGTAGACTCATAATAAATCAAGAATCAGAGTGAGTCTGATCTCAGAGAGGATCAGATGGGAAAAGGAGACATCTTCCAGGATTGGCGGACAAATGCCATGAGTTGAGAAGACAATATTGTTGTTTCAGAGACCTCTAGGAGACATGAAATATCCTGAGAAGATTCCCTTGCTTCAGTGACTGAGGAGGAAACCAGTCAGAAGGACTAGGATATATATTTTTCCTTGAGACCAGAAGGGAAATCAATGTGACTTCCAAGATTGATCTAACAGATCAATCATGTTGCAAATAACAATATAAAGATGTACAAATCCTGATTTGTGTCTAGAGGATTCTCCTAGCAAGAGGGACAAGACTATGACGAGACACTTCCTCCAGTAATCAAAGAAATAGTTCCAGTATTCGTGAAGACAACTGGAACAACCATGATTCCAATATAGTATGAGATTTAGGGGGAGCAATCCCTATGATCCAGGTGGATATTGGTGGCCACCCACCTATTCCAAATGGCTCCTCTTGATAGTTTTTAGTTTAGCACGTTCTTTTGTACTTATTTGTAATTGTGGGTTCTGCGCTTCAGTGGTTGTTTGAAGCCCTACACATCTTCCATATGGATACTACTGGCCTCCCACCTAATCCAATTGGCTTATTTTGTATGTTTTCATGTCAGCACATCTTCATGTACTTCTAGGGCCATTTTGGGGCCCTGAACAATATTTTTTTTGGCTCTCCACAGTCAAATTGTAGACGTAGTCAGAGTTTAATGACATAATGTGTAGCTCTCTAAAAGACATTTCCAACAGGCTATCACACACCTAAAACGGAGGTCGTATGCAAAAGTTACGATGCCGAGAAGTTGAGGTACCAACTTACCCATAAGGGCCCACATAACTTTTGACGTTTCATCTCCTAGGGTTAGGTTTTTGGATGTCTAGGGTTTTGGAATTCATGAGTGATATTAAAAAGGCCTCTTGAGCCTCATTGTAATCATTCTGCTCAGACAGATGTGCATAGAAGCCACATCTCTTCACAAAAATAGATACCACCATTCGAGCAAGTGTTTCAGTTCTGGAGTTTTACAGTTTCATCATATTTCATTTATTCAATAGAAGATATTGTTTACTAGATATCTCTGTTGTTCTTCATATCTCTGTGTTTATTGTATTTAGTTTGTTAATCAGTTTGTTCCGCTCCTAAATCCGGATCAGTGGTATCAGAGAGGTTTTCTCTTCATTTATTTTTCTTCGTGCATGTCCCCGACAAGATATGGGTACAAGAATTTGGGACTTGAACCAATCGAGTCGTTGCAAGATCGGTCGTGTCGAGCTCGGAAACAACCCATGGGGGACAAAAAGAAATATGATGGAGCATGAGATCCTTTTAAAATGTTGCTTGAGGAAGCCCTCGCATGATAAAGGAACAAAATGATGGACAACTTTGTGCAGATCCTTTAGCGACTGCCCACAAGAGAAGCATCTTCATTAAGAATCCATGCAACCCCCTTCAAGGTATAGGTAAATTTTGATATTTCATTATTTGAAGGATTGATAGATGCGGATGATGTAGATAAATGGTTGAATGTGCTCAAAGGGTATTTTTCGGTCCACAATTTTTTCAATAGGGAAAAGATTACTTTTGCACTCCTCAAGGTCGTCCCCTATGTTAAGGACCGGTGGGATACTTACTCGAAGAAAAGGGCCATAGAGGAATCTATAATATTTGTGGTTTCCACTACATGGGATTCCTCTGGGATTCCATTAAAGAACAATACTACCCCGTTGTAAGCTACGAGGACCAGTACACCAAATGGAACACCCTGCATCAAGAAAGGGACCAGACAATACCATATTTCACCAATATTTTCCATACCTTGCGCACCAAATTGGGTATCAAAGAATCTGAGTGACATCTAGTGCTCAAATACTGCGGTTGTTTTCATAGATACATTCAAACAAAAATGGAGTTTCTGGACATCGCCTTCTTGGGTATGAATTATAGATATGTTGTCAAGATCGA
Organism: Picea mariana; assembly: GCA_032191745.1. Classification (NCBI taxonomy): domain Eukaryota; kingdom Viridiplantae; phylum Streptophyta; class Pinopsida; order Pinales; family Pinaceae; genus Picea; species Picea mariana. The sequence continues at coordinate 125,916 of JASDQU010589554.1, forward strand.
GCATAAATTTAAGCAGAAGAGGCGAGAGTTTGGATTTGCAAACTCCTCACAGTCGAAGCAGGGAAAAGGTGGCCACAACCCATAAAGAAAGGGACAGAGAAAATATGGCCACTCTCAGGACAACCATTCCAGGCCGCAACACAAGAAGGGAAATGAAAAGACGAAGAAGGACACGGGGAAATGGTGTGGATACCATAAAATCCCTTGGCACAACACTGAAGAATGTTTCTCCAAGAAGTCACTCGTGACCGAACTGAAGGCATCTAAATTCGAGGCCGATTCTGACTCTGAATCACATCCATAAGTAGGGAAGTTGATCCAAAAATGGATCTAGGAACCAAAATGGGTCCAGCAAGGCCTAAAAATCAAAGTGATCGGAATTTCTTCAAAACAGACGTGTGTGTAGGCCTCGTCATTACAAACCCAACGCAACTTGAATGGGCTCAAACAGACACTGTATGCGAAAGATATTGTGTTATGTTCGTTTTTCCAAAGAGGCAAAATTTTGATGACTGTGCAGTCCGTACAGTCCTGACGTGGCAGTTGACTGTACAGGCCATACAGACATACAATGACGTGGAAATGAGTTGGCAGGCCAACAGGGCAGGTGGGTGAATGATTGGTTGACACATGTTCTCATCTGGGTGAATGGTATGGTGCCACGTGGCCCAGTCTTGGGTTGCCATGTGGCACCCATTTGTTGGTTGTTATGGAAACAATTGTATGGACTCCCCGAGAGTCGAACCCGTGACCTATGATCCGGGCGGAAGAGCTTTGGCAGGGCCGGGCTACCAGCCCGCCCACGTTGTGACTTAACCACTATAGTCACAATTAAATATTTAAGGTGTAAGGTATGTCTCGTCAGTGGAGAATACGGTCAGGGCTAGGACCCAGCCTCTGGCACACATGCATACGATCAATACTATATGACCCATGGGCCATGGCCTACTCCTTTAAATTGTTGGTGCAGATGTTTGGGATAATGCCTGTTCGACCGGGCTAGCCCATCGACCAGGGCGCGTGACCAGGGCCTAACTGGTTTGGTGCGCATGGAGACTTAGCCTGAGGACACATGGACCAAGCCAAGAGACCAAGAGCCAGTACTGAAGGAGCCAGAGCGCACCAACCCAACCCTTGACCACATGGCAGGGCGCATGTGACCAAGGGCCTAGAGAAAGGGTGTTGCATGCCCAAAGTTTTTCCTATTTGGGTTATTTTCTAAAGTTTTTGGATTTTATTTGATTTTTTAGCCAGTTTTGAGAGATTTTGGCCATTATTGGAGGATCTGGAGCTCTTTTGAGGCCATGTCTTGGGGGAAAGTTGGGATTTTGTTGCCAACTTCAAGCCTATATAAACCAGAGGTTCTTGGCATCCTAGGAGAAGTTCAAAACATGATAATTGCTGAAGAATTGTAAAACCAAAGCCATTTTTATGCAGGGAAGCCATTGAGGAGAGCAACTTTGAGGGCCATTTCTGGGAGCTCCATTCATCCATTTTCAGTGCCTTCAGTTGTGTTGGGTTCTTGAGATCTAGAAAAACACAACTAGATCAGTTTGTAATCCATTTGGCACTTTTATGATGTACTTTTGAAGCTTTGAAGAGAAATAATAAAGCCTCACCCACTGAGACAAAGGCCCGGAGATGTAGGCGATATTGTTGAACTCCGTTAACAACTTTTTCTGTTATGGTTTGTTGATTCTTGTGCTTATTTCCAGATCTGTATATTTTATATGGCTTCCATGTTTCATCATTAATTCTTCCTCTTTCATCAATTTCTTAAATGGTTAATGAACTCGTGCTTTAAAACTTAACAATAGTCTTTAGAAGATCTTTTCGGATCAAGTGGTATCAGAGCTAGTTGATGGTTGGTTTTTGAGTTTGCATGATTGCTAGGGAAAAGATGAATCATGGTGGAGGCGAGCTTGTTGAAGAGAATCCTGAGATTGGATCGAGAAAGAGAACTTCTCAAAGTGAGAAGATGGGATCGAAAGAGGGACTTTCTCATGAGGGGAAAGAGTTTTGAAAGACTTTCTTCTCCATGTCGGAGATGATGAAGGTTTTATATGATGATTACTTGGAACGGAAGAGACCGAATCTAGGTGAATCTTCAAAGGCCAAAAGTGAATAATGAGAGGATCCTCATAAAACTCGTCCTTCACCTCCTTCTTCTCCATCAACTTCTTCTTCTTCAAGTTCAAGTTCCAAATCCAATACAAGAAAAATTTCCCATAAACATTAACGGGATATGCCTTTACTTAAACTTGATATGAAATTTGAATTACCCATGTATGATGGTGAAGTCAATGCAGAGAGGCTTGATAACTGGGTCAGACAGAAGGAAGTTTATTGCAGTGTGCAACAAATCAAGGATGAGACAACTTGGATTAAATTGGCATCGCTTCGACTTGCAGGCACATCACTCATCTGGTGGCAAAGCAAGTTGCAAAATGGCACACAACAAGTGGGTAATGTATTTCCATCATGGTAAGTTTTTGTTTCTGCACTTAAGAAGCAATTTTATCCTTTGGGTTATAAAGAGAAGGCTTTAATTGAATGGCAAGGGCTTAAACTAAGAAAGGAACAAACAATGCAAGAATACACAGATGAATTTCGTAAGATGGCATTAATGTTAGACATTCCATTACATACCCAAGAAACTCTTATGAAGTATATCGGACGTTTACCTGCACATATTCGTAACACTGTATTTATGTTTGGACCTACTCATATTGATGAGGTTTTTGTTCAAGCAACATACATTAAGATAGGGAAAACAAGAGTTGGTGTATCAGGGGAATCATCTTCAAAGAAAGAGGACAAAAGGAAGTGGAATTGCAAGAAGGAAAATTTAGTGGCAAGAAAGGAAGAGAAGCTCTCTTGCAAACATTGCAAGAGAAGGGCATGATGATGACCATTGTTGGAAATTTCATCCCGAGGAGAGACCGAAGTGGTTCAAAGACAGAAAAGGGAGGCAAACAGTTGCAACAAAATCACGACCAATAGACTTGGGATCAGATTCGAGTGATGAATCTAAAATCATAGTGGTTGGTTTGACAGGTAAAATTGGTGATGGATTTGATTCTAGAAGTAAATTGTTTCACATAAGGGTCATAATGAGACATACTAAGGTCGACACATTGATAGATAGTGGATCTCAATCTAACTTGATTTCAGAGGAAGTGGTTAAACAATTGGGATTAAACACTCAAATGCATCATAAACCTTACTCACTTAAATGGATAAGCAACAACCATAAATTGCACATAACAAAGCAATGCACATTAAAGTTTGCAATTTCATCTAATTTTGTGGATGAGGTAACATGTGATGTGGTGCCACTTAATGAATGTGGAATCGTCTTAGGCAGTCCTTATTTGTATGATCACAAAACAATCTTCTACAGGGAATAGAATCAATATCACTTAATCAAAGAAGGCAAGGAATATGTTGTACATGCTCATCACTTAAAAGAAAATCAATCTCTTCAAACAATGGAACAATTAAGGAAGGAAGCTCATGCAAGAAACACACCTATAATTGTCCAAATTCAAGCAATTGATCTTAAGCATGAACATGAGATGATTGTGGAATGGAAGTTCAATCATATTATGATTCAAGATAAGCTAATGTCATGCAAGTATTACAAACATATTAGCTCATTACAGTCATATTTCTGATGTTGTCATTGGTAATGTTGTCAACTTGGATGATAGTGGCTTTAGTAAGATGTGACAGAGTAAAAGTGGCTAACAATATGCTTTCAATTATCATGGTTGTTTTACAGTTGAGTTTGATGAGACAGGTGCACAGGACAGAGTTTAAAGACAAAGAAAAAGTGGGGTGTCCTATCCCACACTTGATGACTGGTTAGTAACCTTTTGGAGGACCAAAAGGTCTTAGTGGGAAGGAATGATCCAAAAATGGATCCAGGAACCAAAATGGGTCCATGAAGGCCTAAAAATAAAAGTTCTTGGAATTGCTTCAAAACGGACGTGTGCGTAGGCCTCATCGTTACAAACCCAACGCAACTTGAACGGGTTCAAACAAACACCATATGTGAAAGATATCGTGTTCTGTTTGTTTTTCCAAACAAGCAAAATTTTAATGATTGTGCAGTCTGTACAGTTCGTACAGTGTTGACGTGGCAGCTGATTGTATAGGTTGTACAGACATACAATGACATGACAGTGAGTTGGAATGATGATAGAGCAAACACGCTAGAAGACAGGTGGGCGAATGATTGGTTGACACATGTTCTCATCTGGGTGAATGGTATGGTGCCACGTGGCACCCTTTCGTTGGTTGTTATGGAAAAAATTGTATGGACTCCATGGGAGTTGAAACCGTGACCTCTGGTCTGGGCAGAAGATCTTTGGCAGGGTTGGGCTACCAGCCCACCCATGTTGTGACTTAACCACTATAGTCACAATTAAATATTTAAGGTGTAAGGTATGTCCCGTCGGCAGTGAATAGGGCTGGGGCTAGGCACCAACCCCCGACACACATGCATACAACCACTACCATATGACCCATGGCCTATTCCTTTAAATTCTTGGTGCGGATGTTTGGGGATAGCGCCCTGTCGGTCGGGCTAGCTCGCTGACCAGAGCACGTGACCAGGGCCTAACCGGTTTGGTGCGCATGGAGACTTAGCCCGAGGACACATGGACCAAGCCAGGAGACTAGGAGCTAGGACCGAAGGGGCTAGAGCACACTATCCTAGCCCTCAACCACATGGGGCCTAGAGAAAGGGGGTTGGGCACCCAAATTTTTGCCTATTTGGGTTATTTTCTAAAAATTTTGGATTTTATTTGATTTTTCAGCCAGTTTTGAGAGATTTTGGCCATTATTAGAGGATCTGGAGCTCTTTTTTAGGCCATATCTTGGGGGGAAGTTAGGAGTTTGTTTCCAGATTCAATCCTATATAAACCAGAGGTTCTTGGCAATCTGGGAGAAGTTCAGAACAAGAGAATTGCTGAAGAATTGTAAAGCCAAAGCCATTTTTATGCAGGGAAGCCATTGAAGAGAGCAACTTTGCGGACCATTTTCGAGAGCTTCATTCATCCGTTTTCAGTGTCATTAGTTGTGTTGGGTTCTTGAGATCTAGAAGAACACAGCCAGATCAGTTTGTAATCCATTTGACACTTTTATGATGTACTTTTGAAGCTTTGAATAGAAATAAGAAAGCCTCACCCACTGAGATAAAGGCCCAGAGACGTAGGCGATATTGTCGAACTCTGTTAACAAATTTTGTTGTTATGGTTTGATGATTCTTGTGCTTATTTCCAAATCTATATATTTTATATGGCTGCCATGTTTCATTATTAATTGTTCCTCTTTCATCAATTTCTTAAATGGTTAATGAACTCATGCCTTAAAACTTAACCATAGTCTTTAAAAGATATTTTCGGATCAGAAGCAAATCATTGATGTTGAACCCGGTGCCACTATCGCTACCACCAAAGTCCATCCAAGTGAACCAAAAGAACCAGAGGAAGGGGAATGCCTCTTTCACTCACAGATGTGGGTAAAGGGGGCTCCGCTCCATTTCATTATCGATAGCGACAGTCAGAATAACATGATCTCAGCATAGTTCATCAAGCGATTGGACCTTCCGAAGACACCGCACCTGCAACCCTACACCATCGGTTGGATTCACCAAGGAAGAGATATCAGTGTCATCCAAAAGTGTCATCTACCCTACGACATCAAGTGTTTCAAAGACGAGGTATTGTGTGATATTTCTCCCCTTGAAGTTTGTGATGTTCTTTTACGACAACCATATTTGTGGAAGCATCATGTTGTGTATGAGTCTAGACCCTGTAGTGTTATTATTACTTTGGGTAGACAATTGTACAAGATACCAGAGGTAGCGCCACCTACCGCTATTTCTTTAATCTCTGCTAAGAAATAGAGTAAGGTCATTTCATAGACTAAGAAGTTCGTCTTCTTTGTGATCTGTGCTCACAATAAGAAGAAGGTTGTCGCCACATTTGTGGCCTTTACACAAAGCCTCTCTTTGCAGCATAAGCAAGTGGACGGGATCATGGAAGAGTACATAGACATCTTCTCCTCACCCACGGGGGTACTGACACACTGCCAAGTCAAGCATCCAATTGATCTAACCTCTGGTGCACCTCTGCCTAATGGACCAGTATATCATCACTCATTGATGGAAAATGACGAAATCAAGCATCAGATCCAAGAGCTTCTTCAAAAGGGGCACATCAAACCAAACTCCTCCCCTTTTGGAAGCCCAATTGTACTGGTGCAGAAGAAGGATGGGACCTAGTGACTATGCATTGATTACATAGTATTAAACAAAATCACAGTCAAGAACCGGTACCCAATTCCCAGGATTGATGACCTTCTTGACCAACTCAAGGGGGAAAATCTCTTCAGCAAGATTGACCTAAAGTCTAGCTACCACCAGGTTCCCATTGAACCAACTGATGTATGGAAGACAACTTTCAAATCTAAAGAAGGTCTCTTCGAATGGTTGGTCATGCCCTTTGCTTAAAAAATGCACCGGCCACTTTCATGAGGTTGATGGATGATGTATTGAGACCCTTCACCAACTCTTTTGTGGTGGTATATTTGGATGCCATCCTCATCTTCAACAGAACTTGGGAGGAGCACATGCGACATATTCAATAGGTTTTGAGCACTCTGCAACAACACAAGCTATATGCCAACTTGGAAAAATGCTCCTTTGGCATGAAAAGGGTCCAATACTTGGGATACATTGTTGATTAGCATGGGGTACATGTTGATCCAGCTAATATCCAAGTCATCTATGACTGGCCAGCCCCGACCACACTAACTGAGCTTCAGAGCTTCTTGGGATTGGCCAACTTCTACCGACGGTTCGTGTTGGGATTCTCCCATATTGCATGGTCCCTCATCCAAGTGATCAAGGGAGGTGGTAGGGAAAAGCTCATGTGGGGGAAGGAACAACAACGAGCATTTGATGATCTGAAGAATCTCTTGTGCTCAGCTCCAATACTCTCCTTGCCCAATCTGTAACAACGATTCGATATTGAGACTAATGAATCTGACTATGTTTTAGGTGCAATTCTCATTCATCATGGTCATCCGGTGGCATACCATAGTGAGACACTCTCAGATACTGTCCGGAAATACCCCACCTATGACAAGGAAATGTATTCCATTGTACAAGCTTGTCGTCAATGGAAACATTACATTCTAGGGAAGGAGATGATCATCCACATTGATCACAAGCCTCTATAGTTCATACAGACACAAGGGAAATTGCAAAACAATTGCTATCATAAGTGGTCCACCTATCTGCAACAGTTCCATCTCAACATCAAGTATAAGATAGGGAGCACAAATCATGTCGTTGATTTCCTCAATCGACCTCCTATAGCTGCACTCACCACTGTGCTCCATTCCTGTAGACGTGAGGCATTAGAGTGGCCCCAACTTTATCAGCAAGATCCAGACTTCACCACCACCTATCAACTCTTAGGTACATGCATGAATGTCATCGATTTTCACATTCAGGACATACTGTTATGCCATCTGGGCCATCTCTGTGTTCCTTCAATTGAGCATACAAATCTGATTTGGGAATCCCACTACAGTCAGATGGCATGACATTTTGGCATGGAGAAAACTGTGCTCGTTCTACATAAACATTTTTATTGGCCAAAAATTCGACATGCAAGGATGATTTTAGGGGCTAAATTTTGCTCATGGGCTATTTTTCCAAAAAAATATTCATTATTCTCAAAATGATTCGCCCAAATTCTATAGAATAAAATTATTGTATCTTAAAAATCTCCAAATGTTTATACAAACTATATAAAATCCTTATAAATTTGAATATTTTTACAAAAATATCGCCAAACATTTTATAGTTGGCATATGAAATATTATTAAGATTCGCCAAGGTTTCTACATTTTAAAATAAATTTCCATCCTTAAAATCATCCCTGTCGACAGGACGTCAACAAGTATATCAACTCTTGCACTTCCTGTTCCATTGCCAAGCCATCCATCAAGAAGAAAGGCTTATACATTCCTCTTCCTACTCCTGAGAAACCTTGGGAATCCATCTCGATGGATTACATGTTTGACATTCCATCCACCAAGCAAGGCAATGATTGTATATTTGTGGTCGTTGATCGGTTCTCGAAGATGACCATCCTCACAACCTGCAAGAAGAATATCACAGCAACAGATATTTCCAAGATATTCTTCGAATGAGTGTGGGTCCATTTTGGGATACCATAGACCATCATCTCCAATCGGGACAACAAATTCCTCAACACATTTTGGTCGAGTCTCTGGTCACTGTTGGACACCAAACTCACTAAATCCACTTCTTTCCACCCCCAAACATATGACCATACATAGGTCGTCAATTGGATGATTGTGCACATCCTGTGCATGTACAACTCTAAGAATCTGTGTACATTGGATGAGAGTCTCCCCTATGTTCAACATAGTTACAACAAGACTCTCCATAGCTCCACCAACTATAGCCCATTTCAAGTGCGTCTGGGATTCCAACCCTTGGGTCCCATTGATGTTGCGCTACCTCTTGCAAGAACAGATACATACTCTTCCCATGATTAGTCTGAGACCGAAAAAGCCACTAGATTCATTGAGCGGATTCAACACATCCGCCAACAGGTCCATGCTATTTTTCAAAAATCCAATGCTAAGTACAAGAGATGCCATGATCAACACAGGGTACCACACCAGTTTTAGGTTAGAGACAAACTCTAGTTACATTTGCAGAAGGAGCATCTTATAGGGCCCCATCGAAAGCTCTGCCCCCTTCGTTATGGGCTTACATTATCACCAATGTTGTGGGTAGAAATGATTTTGAGCTCAACACTCCACCCATCCTTGGCTTGCACCCAATATTCAATGTGGACCTTCTTCGACCATATTTTCCACCATTATTGGACACTTCAAAGATCACAGAACAACTGAAACCAGCAGAGCTCAACCATGACTTCATGGAATAGGCATCCACTGATCAGATCTTGGACACACAGGTCAAGGGCACTCGCCAACAGAGGATCCAAGTTTATCGGGTTGTCAAGGCAGGGCAACTCCTACACCAAGGAAAGTGGCTCACCCGGGGCCAAATTCAGCAGAAGTTTCCTCACCTGATGGGGTAACTCAATGCAATGGAGACCATTGTTTACTAAGGGGGGAGGATTGATCTAGGTGGATATTGATGGCCACCCACGTATTCCAACTGGCTCCTCTTGACAGTTTTTAGTTCAACACGTTCTTCTATACTTCTTTGTAATTGTGGGTTCTACACTTTTGGCGCTGTCTGAAGCCCTACACATTTTCCAGGCAGACACTGGTGGCCTCCCACCTAATCCACCTAATCCAGGGCTGTTTTTGGGCCCTAAACAATGTTTTTTTGGCTCGCCATAGTCAAACTGTAGATGGAGACAAAGTTTGATGGCGTAATGTGTATTTCTCTAAAGTACCTTTTCAATGGGCTATCACACACTGATAACAGAGGTCATATGCAAAATCTAGGACCCCAGGAAGTTGAGGTACCAACTTACCCATAAGGGCCCACATAACTTTTGATGCTTCATCTCCTAGGGTTAGGTTTTTGGATGTATATGGTTTTGGAATTCATGAGTACTATTAAAAATTCCTCTGGAGCCTCATTGTAATCATTCTAATTAGATGGATGCCTGTAGTAGCCACATCTCTTCTCAGAGATAACTACCACCATTCGAGTAAGTGTTTCAATTCTGCAGTTTTACAGTTTCAGCCTATTTCATTTATTCAATAGAAGATATTGCTCACTTGATGTCTTGTTGTTCTTCATATCTCTATGTTTATTGTATTCAATCTATTAATCAGTTCTTTCCACTCCTAAATCTGGATCACCATGTATTTGATATTGAGTTACCTCCATGAAAGAGGAAAAGGTACCTTCAGTATCAGTTATTGAGCCACTCTCAGATGAAGTTGTTGCCATGATAGAATAGAGGAGATACTCTCATAGTTCAACAACTACCGTGAGAATAGAGCAATCATCCTCATCTTCAGAAATAACAACTGCAGGTGCAGAGTCTCGATTCCAAGGGAAAAATTGCAAAGAGAGTAGAGAGCATACTCTCATGAAGTGAGATAGGTAATGCTTTGTAGAAATCACATAGAACCAACACATGATTATACATATTGAGTAGCAGTTGAACAAGTGTACTAGGTTGGTACAACATGATTTGAAAATTTGGTTTGAAGTATGGGACAAAAAGACTCATGTCTACAGATTGAAGAAATATTTGTACGGGTTGAAGCAAGCTCCTAGAGCTTGGTATGGAAGAATTGATAGTTTCCTGACGAGCTTGGGCTTTACCAAAAGTAAATTTGATCCTAACCTTTACTTCAAGGTTATGAATGACGAGCCAATTATATTGCTACTTTATGTGGATGCCTTATTCTTAACAAGAGAATAAAATCTCATCACATATTACAAGAAGAATCTCACTGCAGAGTTTGAGATGAAAGACCTAGGCCCGATGCATTATTTTCTTAGGTATTGAAGTCTGTCATAGCCCATAGAAGATCTTCCTTAACCAAGGGAAGTATGCAGTTGAAATATTGAATAGATTTGACATGTTGGAATGTAAAGCCATGAACACACCCATGGAAATGAATTTGAAGCTCCTAGTTGATACTTCATCAGAGTTGGTTGATGCTACTCTATACAAACATATTATTGGATCATTGATGTATATGACGAATAACATGCCATATATATTCTTTGTTCTAAACACCTTGTGTTAGTATCTGGTGGAACCCAGACGTTTTCACCTTGTAGATGCAAAGCATGTGATGAGATACCTTCAGGGTACGTTGGATTATGGTCTCTATTAGACTGGAGATCATTACTTCAGACTGTATGGTTATATTGATTCAGATTGGGCTAGAAGTTCTTTAGACAAAAAGAAAACTTCAATATGTTTTTTCAGTTTGGGGTCAGCCATGACTTCATGGAAAAGAAGGAAGCAATCTAGTATTGCTCTCAGCACGAAAGAAGTGGAGTACATTGCAACATGTTCCGCTAGTTGTGAATCCATATGGTTTTGGAAGTTGTTGACATGTCTGTTTGATCTAGAGATGGAAGCCACCATGATTCAATGTGACAAATAGAGTTGTATAAAGATGACGGAGAACCCAGTGTTCCATGATAAGTCAAAGCACATAGAGATCCAATATCACTACATTCGTGATATGGTTTAGAGGGGAGCTGTAAAGCTCCAATATGTTGGCACATATGAGCATGTTGAAGATGTGTTGACCGAGACTCTGTCTCGTGTGAAGTTTGAGTACTTACAAGACAAACTTGGTGTGGTTCGAAAGGACCTCCCTCGAAAGGGATAGTGATGTTGATGATACTATGGTATCCTGACCAACAATGGATAACTCCTTTAGGATTTATGTCCTAGGGGATTGATCATCCCTAGGAAGATCCCAAAGGTTCGATAAGGACAGTCTATTAGAGTACCTGTGCATGTATATGCCAGTTGTGGTCAGTAATCGTAGCTCTGTTAGGATTTTATATCCTAGGGAATCTTATGATTCCTGGGCAGATCTCGAAGGTCCGGTAAGGATGGTCTGTCAGAGTACCACATGGTAGCTTGTTAAGATTTTATATCCTAGGGAATATTATGATTCTTGGGAAGATGTCGAATGTCCGGTAAGGACGGCTTGTTAGAGTACCACAAATGCTGTTGTTGATGCACCTACCTCATTTTGTTGCCACATGTTGATGATGTTGTTGTTCCAACCTCGTGTTGTTGACTATGTTGTTCTAGATTTGTGTTATTGATGTTGATGTTTCAACTTCATGCTGCTGATGATGATGATGTTACTCTGAATCCATGCTATAAACAATGATGATATTGATGATGAGAAAAAGTTCCAATGATTTATAGATGTGTCAGACAGTGTTCCATATGATTATGATGATGTTGCCCTCTCCTTCTCTTGATCATGTTGTATTGAGTCATGTAATTAGAATACCCTTCTTGTTAAGGGGAAGTATTGAAATATTGTAACTTCAAAGAATATTCTAATTATATTTAAGTTATTATTTAATAGATCAAATCCCCTTTTGCGGATTGATCAAGTCAGGTCTTGTATAATATCAAATTCTCTTTTGTGGATTGGTCAAACTGCATTTGTATAGTGGTATTTGTAAATTCGTCCCCTAGTAATTGTAAAGTGGTTTTAACCACTTCTAGGAGAAGTCAGCCCCACCGAGTGAAAAGACATAACCCTAGAGCCTCCTCAACTAATATTTATATGTGAGGATGGTACCTCACTTACACACTCTCACACTCACTCATCTAGTGTGCATATCTTGGAGACAATTGCAGTTGCAGGAGGAAGGAGAAGAGAAGCGCATGCTCAGTCTTGGTTTATTCTTGGTGTTTTGGTCTTAGTCTTGGAATTGTATCGAAAATCTATTATTGAGGAAGTTTTTGTTGGGTTTTCTCCCCCATGAGGGTTTCCCAAGATAAAATGTTGTGTACCTTGTGATTGTGTTTCTTTCAATGATCCTCTTTATGTTGTTGTTTTGGAAATGCATTGAATGCTCATGTAATTTGGAAAGAATCTAATAACAACAGTAAAAACTTAACAGAAACCATTAACAAATTCATGATTATATTTGTTAATACATTTTTAATACAACAACTGGATGAAATGGTAACAAATATTCATGAAATATTTCAAATTTAATCCAAAAATTTTCTTGTCATTTAAATTTATTTGGAGAAATACAAGAGCTTTTATAAAAACCCAAAAACAAATCACTACATTATATTTCTTAATACAACAATTGCATGACACGTTAATGAATACTCATGGGAGATTTGAACTTAATACATAATGTTTTTGATCATTTAAATTTATTTGGAAAAATATAAGAGCTTATCCAAAAACTTGTAATGACTACAGTACAAAAGTGCAATGTAAGCCTTGGTAGAAAATCCCTGAATGACACAAATCACAAAAATATATTGATTCTTGATTTTTGGACCACAAAAAATCAAATCAATTTTAATAATTTCAATCAATTCATGTTAATAACACATTCGATATTACATTGCTTCTTATGATGTTATGTCGAATTTATCAACATAGTTATTTTAAGCCCAAATGTTTCCGATTCTTGAATAGATTTTCAAAATGCATCTCAATTGAGATTGAAATTACAAAGCAACCAATGTTGAGTTGATCACTTGAGAATTTAAAAGCTATTGAAATATTTTCAACATATCATGAAGTTGGGCCAAGATAAAGCCATGCATGGTTCTTGCGAGTGAAAAACTATAGAATCTGCTCTAAATGGAATGATGCTCCTATACCAAGAATCCTTATATGTTGTAGTCCAGGGAATCAAAGGGATGCATTCAAGTAGAGAGCTACATTATAGGAGGAATATTAGGGACACACATGTACTCATGAAAGAAGAGAGAAGTATTTGGGAAGGTTAACAAACCACTTTAGTATTCCTTCTTCATGAGTATTTACATAATAGGAAGATGGTTGGAGTGGTTGTACCTGCTCCAACTAATCCTTTGTTAGGCTCTCTTTGTACTTTATTACAAATATTTTCATATATTCACTATACAAATGTCTAGTGTATAATGTATGATGACAATTACAAGAGCCTAAGAGGCCTCCCAACATCTCCCCCACACTCAAATGCTTGTTCGTCCCGAGCAAGTGTGCAACAATGTCCTAGGTCTCTACTCCTACAGAAGTATCATTACTTTGCATAGGTAACTCAACCACAACAACTTCCAACAATATGAGAAGATATACATATAGAAGGTTTACCATGGATGGTTTTTGATGGATTTGAATGAATACATATCACATATCCCAACTCCTTGATCTCCATGCTTTCAATTAAATTACAAAGTATACTCCTCACTGGACCATTGGGGTGCACTCTATTGCACCTCCAACAATTTGTTTCTCCTGGGGGATATTTTTATGGAATCAACGAGGGTATGTGGCATCATCCAATCCTACCATTCCTCTGCTTTAGTTGTCATGACCTAGAGAACTATTCTGCAACTCTTCTACCAAGGGAATCAATCAATTCAAATGTTCTTGTGTCATCGTCTTGTATTTTAAGCTCTTATGTGTGTGTTTTTCATCTGATTTCTCTTTCTTGAATGCATTCTTTTCTTCTTATTCTGCTTGGTTTGTCTTGGATACTCTCAATGGATCATGCTCCATGTTAACTTTACTTCTTTGTTGCTCTGCTACTATCAATCATGGTTGTTGCTTCTTTGTGTTGTCAGGTCTTTGAGAATGTATGGAGTTTGCATATCAAATTACATGAAGGATGGATAACCGACTCTACTACACATGCATGATTTCAAAGGACTTGACTATAACTAGTAAAAGACTCTACAGTTAGTAAAATACAGAAAAAAAATTTGCAGGGCTTGAGTTCATGTCGTCGACTAGGAATCAACTTATGTTGATGAGGAACTTATCTCATCGGCTAAAGGCCGACTTACATTACATTTTCAGAGAGGATTGTCTTCCTTGAAAAGGAACATGTTTAACCCCCTCCTTTCTTTTTTGACCCATATTTTTCAATACATCTTAAAACTGAAACAATTGACAACATAATGACCCAGATTTTACATCTTAAAATTGACACAGTCGACAATATAATGTTTTTATTTTTTGAATAACTAGATTATAGACTCATCTTGAAATTGACTGGATTATAGACTCGACCCGATTGTTATCTCAAATAAAAACTAGACTAAACTTAGACTACAGGCTCGACTCGACTAGATTAAAGTATGATTCGACTTTACTTGATTATGGGTCACCTTGACTAACTCTATAAATTGGACTATAACCTTCATGTAATTCTTTGATACATATGAGTCCCTTTACATTGATTTCCATTAAATCCTTTCAATGTTCTTAACATACTCTTAAACCCATAATACATTTATTCAACTCCATGGACTTAAGACTATAACTACTTTTTAGACATTTGAATTCATGGATTATACAAATTATGCAATCATATCTCCACCTTATGCACTCTCTATTAACAACTGAATATTAAATAATAAAAAAGAATGCATGCATCCCAACATAATATGAGTGCATGTAACCATTTGACCAATATTCCGAGGATCCTCACTTTTCGGCTTGTTGAGTTGAACTTTTAGTTGAAATACTCAGACTCGACCATACACTTCTAAAGTCAAGAATTATCTTGAGTCAAACCACTCCGACTACAATTGGGGCAATGACTTCCACATCTATTTGTGCCTGCTTGTTGTGCTCTATGCTTCCCCAAGTGTTTATGTGTTTCCCAACATTCATCACGAATCAACAAAAGTTTCTAAGTAAGGCCCATTGCAATGCGGGAATGAGGAGAGAAATGAGGAGTTTCAACCGCATGAAGGTGGAAATATTCTTCCCGGGAATAATCAACAATGTAATACACATACCCTCGCAATGTCAACCATAAAGATCGTTGTCCCCAATATGCAAGGATAATATCAATTGTCAATGGATCAATCTCGTTGAAATATGGAAAAACATCCATGCCAAAGTAATTGTGCTCTGTTGACACCAAAAAGAGAACCAGGAGCGTCACTTCAATAGCCCCACCTCATGGGTAGATCTTCCCTCATGAATGATATGGGGTAAATCATCCCTATCACAACACTATCTTTTCATCTCCCTATTATGTTGATGTATCTAACCACAATAGTTGATCGCTCTCTTCTTTTATATAAGGGTGTAGTTTATGGAACAATGATATTCACAAGCCTTTGCTACATGGAAAATTTTCCAAAAGAATGCTTCCTCTTCAAAGCACATAGAATTAGTCATCTTAATGAACATCGTGTCATTGCCTAGACAAACCCACATGACACCATAGAATATTGCGAAATGGCCATCCAATAGTGTGATGGCCTGGGCAACATTGACAATAGTTAGTTAGCAGTCGAACAACTTAATAAGTATTTCCAAAAGAAGGGTGTTTGTCCCACACACTTTATAAACATTGGTGATTTGTATTTTCTTTATTGCCTCTTGAAGCTTGGGTATGGGTAATATTGATTCATAATTCTCTCCACTAAGTATTTCGACGGAAGTGTTATTGCATGCAAAATTCATAGTGTACCAAGAAAATAATGATAGATCCATTAGTAAATCATTCTTTTTTTATATTATCTGGTCTACAAACTTGGTAGGGAAGGTCTAAATTTTATCTTAACTGCTGATTACTCAACGCATGCTAAAATCTCTGGCGACTTGTTTTGGTTTTTAAATGTATATTTTAACCTTGTACAATTAATTACTGCAAATAGATTCTTAATAAAAATAGAAAAGATACAATGACACACATTACACCTAGATTTTTACCTTGGAAACCCAAACTAGGAAAACCAATAACATGTTTAGAGCCACACCTCTAATCTTCTATTCATCATATTTATTCATTGTTTACAATACAATATATATCGGATCCAAGTGTTGGTTCAAAAATGAATAGTGTACAATAACCATGCAAATATATTACATAGGGAAGTTAGAGTAATATCCAAAGTGTTGAAAAAATCCTCTGATAGAAATGGGATGTTGTTCTCGTAGTATTTATCAATAACAAAAATATTCCCAACACTAGAGTCAAAATTGGTAAGTTTCCATGAAAATTTTTCCATCTTTGCATCAACTTCGCTGAAAGTGAGTATTGAAATTTTTTTACATATGGAATGAACCTATAACCTATCCTACATGCATAACTGACCAATGATTGTATGTGTCAGCCTTTAGCAAACACTCATCATAACTTATAAAATATTCTTGAATGTCGAAATATCTAAAGACATCCTTTTTTTTTCAATGTGTAGCAGCAACTCAGCAAAAGTGCACAAGGAATTTATGCGAGCAATTTGAAATGATGGGGATCCCGACAATGCTTTGTTAGCTAAGAATCGTTGACCAAAATGGTGGTCAACATATGCCAACCAACAGATGTGCATTGCTTACATTGGCATGCAAACTCTGGTTTCATAGAACGACATATTTGAATCATATGGGGATTAAGGATCAAAATCACCGATGGGATGGTAGATATCATTGTATATTATATAATAGGGGGAGAAAAATGGAAGTTTAAATGATGTATCGTTTTGAGACTTCATGGAATAATGCCTGAAAAGTGAAATGATGAGGGGGTTTGGTCCTGTATGTATAATAGAGAACAAACAAAAGCTCTTTGAATATTTGACAAAAAGGATTAGAAAGTTGAATAAACTGTCATGGATGTGTGTTGAAGGAAAAACCAAAATGTAACACTGACCATCCATGACGTGTATGCAAGAGATATCTCAAGACATCAGAGATTGATCCAAAATGGATCCAGGAAGGCCTAAAAATCAAAGTTCTCGGAATAAGATGAAACCATCGCCATTGCGTCTTTCTCGTCGCATTGATTCTGTCCATATAATTTTTTCCTCAAACGAACACCGTATGTGAAAGTTATCGTGTTCTGATCAAATTCCCAAACAAACAAAAATTTAACTAGGTCAAAGTCAACGCTGACGTTAGCAGGTACTGTTAGCACTTCGTAAATTTGTTTGGCTGATAAAAAAAACGACGAAGGTAACCTTTTCAACCAACTTTGAGACCCGAAACTAGCCATTTTGGATCTGGAGAGGGCTCTCTCGGAAATGACGCGGTCTCTGCGCGGGATATGACTTTGGGAGCACTGGCTAGTGTAAATATCTTTAGGCTAATGGGTTCTGGTTATATCGGCGCAAAGGAATGAAACTTGGGCTATGGAGTCGATTTGAGGGAATGACAAAAATAAATAACTCAGTGACCGGACTCGAGAGGACAAGGCTAGGCAAGCAATAGTTTTCAGTGTAGAACTGTAATGTGGCGGGAGAAATCACAAGAAGTAACTCAGGAGTGCCGCTGTGGACGAATTCAGAGTTAGCTTTAGAAGAAAGACGTTTTGTCTAAGTGGTGCGAACAAGGGGCGTTGTGTAGCGAATCTGCAGGTTCGAAAATTTGTTCCGAAATAGACAGTATAAGATATGAAATAAAGATAACAGGGAACATGTACGCGAGGAAAGAAACACAATACATCCAACTATCACAACTAGAATCTTTTCATCAAGTCGCAGGACCTTTGTATTAAATTCCGGTCAAAAACTCAGATTTACATACAATCGAAGTGGTTTACCCAATTTTTCCAACCAACTTGGCTTACATCGGAAAGATGAAATATATAAACGAGGGTGTTGCTTGGGCTACCCTGTTTCTAACGGCTAACCCTAAACTAGGAAAAACGTGCAACATGCGCCAAAGGTTCTTCATATGGTATCGTCCAAAAATAGGCATTAATCAAGTCTGCTTACTGACGACTATCTTCAGGTTCGCCACAGGGTTTGATCGTCGATTAGGTTTTGATGTGGGGAAAAAATGTGTCACTGTATTCTCTTGATTAGGTACCCTTGTGAACAGGTGTTTGTCCAAAACTTTGTTGTCTATAATAACGGATTTTACTTTCTGTTACGTGCCCATCCGCCGGAGAAACGACGCGTAGTAAACAACTGTTCGTTTTCTCACGACCATTACCAAAATGGCATGATACTCCAGAAAATACGTATCACTCGAAACTGTCATGAAGGAAACCAACACCCGCTAATCTTTCTCTTTATGTGCATCAGTAGCAGCCACGTGGCTTTCCTTTTCGATCACGTTGCATTTCCTGGGATGTTCCGCATGCCTTTCTTCTGCTAATCTTTGCACCTCGCGCAACTGCACGATAACGTCTTGCGCCTCTCAAAGATGCATTTTCAGCCATGCCACGTTTCCCCCGTGACTATGCGCGGTTAACGCTTCTGCGGTCTTTATCGCTAGTTGTCTCCTTAATTCCCTGTTTTCCTGATAAAGCTCAGCAATAGCTAGCTTTGCTTGTTTCAGCTGCTGAGATGGCACCTCTTCATTTTCTCTTGCGACATCACCTCTCCTCACTCTACTCCTGTCTTTGTGGCCTGATTTTCCAACAGGCTCTATCTGAATGGCGCGTCTGAGTAGTTCTTCGGCTATCAATCTAATGCCGGGTTCGTCCGTGATTTGAGCGTTCACGATTTCCGGGTTTTTTCTCGGCCTGCCCCTCCTTTGAGGAAGTTGTTGTTGTGAGGGCTCTTACCCTATCCATTTCCTGTATGAATGTCTCTGCTTCAGTTGTCCCGCAATTTGTTCTGATCTCACCTGTAGGTGAAGAGATGGTTTCTTCCATGCCTTTGGGAATGGTGGCCACGGACGAGAATGAAACCCAGTCTTTTTGGGGCTTGGATCGTTTAGTTCTCCTACTTCGCGCGCCCTTCCCTGCACTCTGAGAGGTCGCCATGGTGCGACCGAGGAGTATATTGCACGTAGTGAAATTCACAATTGCACAGGAGGGAAGTTTTTTAATGAGTTGGACTGGTAAGGAAAATCGTGAACAAAGCTCTATGCTAGTTCTATGATTGTGAAGGATGTCGAGCATATGATATTTATAATGAATCGACCAGGAGAAAGAAATCATGCTGAAAGGAAAAGAATTTATGGCAACGAGATGTTTCAAGTCAAATTGCAGGTTGTCCATGGCAAATCCCCACGTGCAGGATGCGGGTGACAAGGTTTGCTAGGCATGCATAATACGAATGTCGCGATTTTTCATTCCTTCGGCCTTCATGACGAAATGATAATAACTGTTGTACTCATCAACGCGACCTCTATTAACCATTTGATCCGATTCGGGCAAGTGGGGATTGGTTTCTTAACGGGATTCAACTTTCTAGACAAGACACATCCGTACCATGTATACAATCTTTGGCTCTGACACCCTTTCCCATTTCGAAGGGCCAACCGGCCATTTGCTGACTTCAAACTCACGGTGCTATGACTTCGCATGTTTTGACGCGTGGGTCACGAAGTGACTCAAAACCAACCCTAAAATGGAAAGAAAAATAGTGGCACTAACAGCTGGCTCCAATGGGGATGCTATCCTCCCTACGGGGTAGCAAAGAACAGTAGACCAGGTGCCTGACCATTGGGCTTTATTCAACCCCTAGACACTAAACAATGTAAATGACGAGCAGAGAACAAACTAGACTCACTAACATAGCTTCTAAGTCTTCAGCATAAACTTAGGGCCTTCACTTCGGGCTTCAATTTTCTGCTGGATTACTGACTCGATGCCCCCAACCAAGACACTCCCCATCCAGTACTTCTAGGAAATAAGCATTGTCTCTGTAGTATGCTCCGATCTTGTACGACCCTATCCAAAGGTGATTGAATTTTCCATGATTTTATTTATCTTCATTTCTCACATCCCACCTCAACACCAAATCGTCTACCTGGAAATCTTCATGCTTGGAGTGTTTGTCGAAAGCTTTATTTATCTTCTCTTGATGGAGCTAAGTTCGATTATATGCCTGCTCCCTCACCTGCTGCGTATGAATCAACTGGTTTATCCTCCTCTGCGCATCATTAGGCTTAGCCTCTTGCTCTTGCAACAACTTCCTGACGGGCGGTCCTTGCGCAGTAGGGAAGATTGTGTCTGCACCATAGACGATATGGAAAGGTGATGTCGATACTGATTTTTTGGTGGTAATCTGATCTACCCACAACACGTAGATCAACTTCTTATGCCAGGCTCTCTTGTTGTCTTGCAAAAGCCTTTTGATGATCCTGTTCAGGCTGTTATTTGAGGATTCCGTCAGTCCGTTTCCTTGCGGATAATATGTCGTGGAATGCCCCAGTGTTATGTTATAATCCTGGCAAAACTTCTCCATCTTTTTAGACTTGAATGCAGCTTCATTATTGGTTATGATTTTAACAGGACACCCGAACCTTGACAAGATCTTTGTCTCCAGGAACTGTATGATGACCACGTCGGTTGCCTGCTTTGTGGGGATCGCCTCAATCCATTTCGTGAAATAATTGGTGGCCGTGAGAATCCATTTATGCTGCGTAGAGGATGGCAGGTTTATCTCTCCTATGAAATCTAGGCCCCACTGCATGAAAGGTGCCTCGATTGATATCGATTTTAACGACAGGGACTGTAGATTTCTCCTCCCATCGAAAATTTGGCACTCGTGGAAGATGGAAACCTCTTTATATACGTCAGCAAAAATCGTCATCAAGTAATAACCCACCCTCAGGATCTTGCATGCGATGGTCTTCCAATAGTGGTTCCCTCTGCAGTCACCTCTGTGGAATTCCTATATGGCCCATTTCGCGTCATCTTCCAGTAAGAAACTTAATAACATTCCTCCGAGATCTTTCCAGTATAATGAATTGTCCAAGACGCAGAACTTAACCAATTTAAGCTTAAGGAATCTAGCCTTAGTCTTACTCACGCCTGGGGGGGGCTGGAGATTCTCCAACACATATATGATGTTTGCATACCATGGTGAATCGATGAAATGATGAGGCACTTGCGCAGTTTTTTCTTCTTGAGGGCATTATGATAAATCGGCAATGAAGTTCATTCCTACAGCGTCGCAGTCCGACTGCGCCATCAACTTCGTGAAGCCTTGGCCTTTGACCAGATTTGTAGGCTTGATCTCAAGATCTTATTCTAACATGGCTGCTATCCATTTTCCTCTCCTTCCTTCTGGGTTGGGCTGAGTCAAGATGTCCTTTATTGAACTACTAGGTATGCAAGCGACGACATGGGAGTGTAATATGTATGTCCTGAATTCTTTCAAGGCCTTTACTATAGCACACACCTACTTTTCCATGATATCGTGCTTTAGGGGAGTGTTGCGTAGTGTCTGGCTGAATTAAGCTATGGGTTTCTCAAAATCCTGTTCGTCCTTCTGCAACAGTACGCTGACAATAGTGTGTTCTGAGGCAAATGAAAAGAGGAGGAAAACTTTCGTTAAGTCTGGGCTGGCCAGCACAGGAGATTTAGTCAACGCCACTTTGCTATCTTCGAAAGACTTCCTGGCCTCCGGGTTCCACTTAATCTCGTTTCCCTTCCTGAGCATGCAAGTTATATGTTTTATGATTTCCCCCAAGTTTGGGATGAACCTCCTCAAAAATTTCACCTTGCCCAAGAAAGATTGTACCCCCTTTTTACTGCGCAGGGTGTCGATTTTCAGGATCCCTTCAACCCTACTAGGATCTATTTTAATTCCTTCTATGGAAATGATGTGCCCCAAAATGTTTCCTTCCTCCACCACGAAATGTGACTTCTTTGGATTCGGTGATATGCCGAACTTTTTGCACTTTTGGAAAACCCTCTCCAGGTGCTCGAGATGATGTTTATCCAAGGCAGAATACACTGTGATGTCGTCCAGATAAATCACGATGAATTTTTCCTTTTTGTCGGCAAACACGATGTCCATTTCCCTCTGAAAGGTGGCACCAACGTTCATCAGGCCGAATGACATCTTAGCGTACATGAATGTTCCCCACGGGGTGGTAAAAGTCGTCTTCTCTCTGTCATCCGGGTGGACCATGATTTGGTTATATCCCGAGAAACCATCCAGCATGGACATCTTCTGAGATCCCACCACCTTTTGCAAGATGTAGTCCATTTTGGGAAGGGGGTAATGGTCTTTGAGAGACACCT
>JASDQU010589555.1:0-14484 GCA_032191745.1 Picea mariana
GTTCTACCGATGCTGCTGCATCCTCAAGGTCCAAAACCCTGCACATTCAATGAAACGGAGTCAGCAGCACCTGTCTACAACAAAGTAGTCAAAACATCATGTCATCTATCATAACGCATCATAATCAAGGATAAACAGTTTATCATCATAAAAGTCCAGATTACTTGCAAGCAAGTGTCCTCAAAGAATAAGTTTTCTCAGTGCGCCAGAGCGGGATGTTACACAACACTTTCTTCTCCCTCAACAACTCTGCACAATAGTATCTTCTTATTTGATTTGTCTCTTCTGATGTAGGTATCAACCTTCTCTAATACTATATGGTGCAACTACTAGCTATAACCTCTAAGAGTGCACAACAATACACATAAGTAAACACACAAACATATGCAATACAATATAATAACACAACTTGTCTATTATGCTTAAAATTATGAGAAGTACATTTGGCAGTGTTGGACTCTTGTACAGTGTACTACTACAAAATATGATGTTCAAGGAAATTTTCCAAAATTACATGTCAGGTAATAGGTCACAATGTCAATTTAGGCTGACAACAAGATTCATGAATGGATTATTCTCTAAATCGATTTAATTGTTGAGTTTCTCACTACACAAGTTCTTCTTTCTTCCTTAGCTTTGTCACCTTCATCTTCTTCACGAGGAAACTATCTTTCTCTATGGTTGAATGGATGATAGATTCCCTCCCAATGAATACCTTATGACCATTATATAAATAACATATTCAACTCCTCAACCTCCATAATTGTCCTCATGCGATTTTCCTTGTGAGACCGTTGCCACACTAACCACATGAGTTGGCCACATGTGATCTTTTCATTGGTTGTGAGAATTTGGGTGATTCCCCCTTTGATATACACTCATAATACTACAACTATTTATTTAGTGAAAGATCAAACTACACATATATCCATGGCATTTTTGGTGTCTACCTCCCCAAACCCCTCCCAAAATTCATGCGGTGAGATATCTTCACTGATCGCAGTTGCTAATGGATGATTGTTGATTGCTTTGTAGTTTCTTACTCAATTCTCATTCTCATTCTCTCTACCAACAAGAAATAACTTATTAATTGAAAATATGGCCTTAAGGTTGTCTCAAAACTGCCCTTAAAGATGCCTCGGGTTGCTCCCTAGAACTGAGTTATTTGACCCACAAACCTAGTTCAAATTTTTATATATCCAAGAGTGCTATAGGTGTGTAAGTCATTATGAAAAATGAAATTTTTATATATCCTTACAATAGTCAGATAGCACCTATAGCATTGGTCAAATGATGATATTTGTGTTTCCCCTTAAGATCAGTCAACCCTATAGATGAAAATGGAAACAGTGACCATGATCTCTCTAATATCCTTGGGTTGAGGTCAAGGTATCTGAATAGTCTCTTGAGGCCAAGGAAGCACATGTTTCTTCAATCGATGATGAGACCATTAACTCACAATTTAAGGAAATTGGTCACAGGTCTTATAAATTGTCTTTTGATACCCCTCCCATTTACGATACTTATGATCTCTGTGGTAAATTTGGGCATGAAAATGATCTTGTCATAGAATCATGCTATGAACCTTATCTAGAAACATATTCCAAATTGTCATTTGCACTCAGGGAAAGATTCATTTTCCAACAAAAAATCGTTGAAGTGAAACAAACACTCAATCCTAGTATTCATATACATGATCGTGGAAATAATGAATAGAATTGTATGGAATTTGGAAGGTCTCCTAAGCCTATAAAAGGAATTCATTGGTATTACATATTGCATTTTGATGAACTACCCATTTTTTTACAATGATGTCGATTGTGATAACAAGGAGCCTACGGTTGATCCATTTAATTGCATGTATTCATTTTGAAGACAAAAATTCTAGCCATCTTGAGGTAGTTGATGGATATTATGGCTTAAAGAGCGAACAAGAGGACTATTGCAAGCACAAATGTGTTGCAGTCACTAGTGACATAGGACCATTGTCACTTCCAGGTGTCTGCCCTATTGTCCAAAGGCATGAAATATCAATCAAAATTGAATTAGTTATACTTAGTGGATTAGATGTTGGTCCAGGAGGCCGATGTGGTATTTATGGCATTAACTCTCCTGAATGGATCAATGGCACAGAGGTTTACAATAGCCCCGACGTTTATTATGTTCCCCTCTATGACACTCTTGGCATAGACACTATTGAGTTCATTATTTTCCATATTGAAGTTCCACCATCTTTTGCACTAGAGAGCAAGATACCCGTAGTACTGAAATGTTTGCCAAGTTCTACAGATTATTTCAAGTTTTTAGGCATAATAGGTGGCGGAAAAGGAAGTAGCTGATAGTTATAGAATTAAAGCTTTCTCTTGGAATGAATTCTTATTTCTGTGAAAGAAGATGAAATGTGGCCCTTCACCGCCCAATGGTAATGATGTTTACACAAATGGAACGATAGGAATTCTATTGAGAAATGGAAATATCATTGCAGAAATTCTCACAATTGATCGTCTGCTATTTAGTATATGAAAGGCATTGACATGAAAATCTATTGACATTGCTTTTGTCCCCCTGGAATATGTATTTGATCCAGTTATTAAGGAATACTATAGTCCATCGATGGGATTCAGTGTAGAGACACAAATAATTTGGTGAAAGACATTATGAAGTTAAAGCCAACTATTTCATGTAGCGTCCCTTGTGTGTTTGATTGTATGTACACAGGTGTAAATGAGAAGATATCAATTGGTTCTGGAGCATGCATGGATGATTCTATTTGCATTAACCTTTCTCATGCTTAGGGTTTATACCTCTTCACACAACATCCTAATACAAGCTTTCTTGGAGAATTCAACTACAATATGGTGTTCACTAGAGTGGAGCAGTGTTGTCTTAGAATGATATTTGAAGACCAATCTGTTGTGTTCACCAGAACATTTAAGAATTCATAAATGAGCCTTGTTGATGTCTTTACTTGTGATGAGCTATCTAACTGTATCTTATGTATTACAAGAAGGGTGAGAGAATTTCTTGCAAGTTTAAGAATTGAATACATGCCATTTATTGGCAGCCTGTGGGATAGACGTTTCACCTTCCCTGTGACATATTTTTAGCTAGCTAATACAGTCCATAAGGAAGATCCTCAACAACAATAGCTTTATTACTATTGTGTTCTTTCATATGAAAACAAAGAGAAGAGAAATTTCTAGTGTTTGTAGACGAAGAAGGAGATGTTTCATGGATTGGCTATAATTTTTACTACATTGTGCAGCCTTGGATAGACTGATATTGTAGCATCTTGTGTCAGCATTTACATGTGCTTAAAGATACCTTTGATTTGCAGTTACCTAGGTCCATGCTCATCCCAATAGTGATGGATAGTCCATCCTACAAGAACTTGAATTTCATTGTTTCCCTGTTTTGGATGTCAACCAAGCACAAAGGAAAAAGCCATTATGTTGATGATGTGCTAAGGTGGTTGCATTGGCTCTTTGATTTCACCTAGCACCCTCATATTGTATATGCTAGAGTAGGTAGGAAAAAGGAATAAGATCCTTTAATAATTAGTATAACATGAATAATGCAAGGAGATAATCTGAACATCTCGGTAGAGGAGAAGTTTCATCTTTTACATGATTTGTTGAGACACTTTGCATGAAATGGAGCTCTAATGATCATGAGAACTGGATGCTCATTGTTGAAGGAATTGGGAAAAATGTATGGTGCACAAACAATTGTTAAAGAAGACATTCCATATTTAAAGAAAGATCAGATTTTGGCATCAGATGAGGGTATTGACATAGATAGGGTAGTGTGTAAACAAACCACGGTCATCTTCGGTTCTACAACAAACCCTATTACTTCCTAAAACCAGGTACATGATGATGTATTTAGTTAAGATTCCATGGAAATGTCACATGAAAATAATGAGCAAGGACCCAATTTAGAATCCCTCAATGATAAAAGTTTTGTTGTCATTATGAAAAACAAATTTTTTATATATCCTTACAACAGTCAAAGAGCACCTATAGCACTGGTCAAATGATGATATTTGTGTTTCCCCTTAAGATCAGTCAACCCTATAGATGAAAATGGCAATAGTGACCATGATCTCTCTAATTTTCTTAAGTTCAGGTCAAGGTATTTGAACAGTCTCTTGAGGCCAAAGAAGCGCATGTTTATTCAATGGATGACCAGACCATTAACTCACAATTTAAGGAAATTGGCCACAGGTCTTATAAATTGTCTTTTGATACCCCTCCCATTTACGATACTTATGATCTCTGTGGTAAATTTGGGCATGAAAATGATCTTGTCACATAATCATGCTATGAACCTTATCTAGAAACATATTCCAAATTGTCATTTGCACTCAGGGAAAGATTCATTTTCCAACAACAAATCATTGAGATGAAACAAACAATCAATCCTAGTATTCATATACATGATCGTGGAAATAATGAATAGAATTGTATGGAATTTGGAAGGTCTCCTACGGCTAAAAAAGGAATTCATTGATATTAGATATTGCATTTTGATGAACTACCCATTTTTTTACAATGATGTCGATTGTGATAACAAGGATCCTATGGTTGATCCATTTAACTGCATGTATTCATTTTGAAGACAAAAATTCTAGCCATCTTGAGGTAGTTGATGGATATTATGGCTTAAAGAGCGAACAAGAGGACTATTGCAAGCACAAACTTGTTGCAGTCACTAGTGACATAGGACCATTGTCACTTCCAGGTGTCTTCCCTATTGTCCAAAGGTATGACATATCAATCAAAATTGAATTAGTTATACTTAGGGGATTAGATGTTGGTCCAGGAGGCCAATGTGGCATTTATGGCATTAACTCTCCTGAATGGATCAATGGCACGGAGGTTTGCAATAACCCTGAAGTTTATTATGTTCCCCTCTATAACACTCTTGGCATAGACACTATTGAGTTCATTATTTGCCATATTGAAGTTCCACCATCTTTTGCACTAGAGAGCAAGATACCCGTAGTACTGAAATATTTGCCAAGTTCTACAGATTATTTCAAGTTTTTAGGCATAACAGGTGGCGGAAAAGGAAGTAGTTGATAGTTATAGAATTAAAGCTTGCTCTTGGAATGAATTCTTATTTTTGTGAAAGAAGATGAAATGTGCCCCTTCACCGCCCAATGGTAATGATGTTTACACAAATGGAACGATAGGAATTCTATTGAGAAATGGAAATATCATTGCAGAAATTCTCAAAATTGATTGTCTGTTGTTTAATGTATGAAAGGCATTGACATGAAAATCTATTGACATTGCTTTTGTCCCCCTGGAATATGTATGTGATCCAGTTATTAAGGAATAATATAGTGCATCGATGGGATTCAGTGTAGAGACACAAAGCATTTGGTGAAAGACATTATGAAGTTAAGGCCAATTATTTCATGTAGTGTACCAAGTCTGTTTGATTGTATGTACACAGGTGTAAATGAGAAGATATCAACTGGATCTGGAGCATGCATGGATGATTCTATTTACATTAACCTTGCTCTTGCTTAGGGTTTATAACTCTTCACACAACATCCTAATACAAAATTTCTTGGAGAATTCAACTACAATATGGTGTTCACTAGAGTGGAGCAGTGTTGTCTTAGAATGATATTTGAAGACCAATCTGTTGTGTTCACCAGAACATTTAAGAATTCATAAATGGGCCTTGTTGATGTCTTTACTTGTGATGAGCTATCTAACTGTATCTTATGTATTACAAGAAGGGTGAGAGAATTTCTTGCAAGGTTAAGAATTGAATACATGTCATTTATTGGCAGCCTGTGGGATAGACGTTTCACCTTCCTTGTGACATATTTTTAGCTAGCTAAAATAGTCCATAAGGAAGATACTCAACAACAATAGCTTGATTACTATTGTGTTGTTTCATATGAAAACAAAGAGAAGAGAAATTTCTAGTGTTTGTATAAGAAGAAGGAGATATTTCATGGATTGGCTATAATGTTTACTACCTTGTGCAGCCTTGGATAGACTGATATTGTAGCATCTTGTGTCATTATTTACATGTGCTTAAAGATACCTTTGATTTGTAGTTACCTAGGTCCATGCTCATCCCAATAGTGATGGAGAGTCCATCCTACAAGAACTTGAATTTCATTGTTTCCCTGTTTTGGATGTCAACCAAGCACAAAGGAAAAAGACATTGTGTTGATGATGTGCTAAGGTGGTTGCATTGGCTCTCTGATTTCACCTAGCACCCTCATATTGTATATGCTAGAGTAGGTAGGAAAAAGGAATAAGATCCTTTAATAATTAGTATAACATGAATAATGCAAGGAGATAATCTGAACGTCTTGGTATAGGAGAAGTTTCATCTTTTACATGACTTGTTCAGACACTTTGCACGAAATGGAGCTATGATGATCATGAGAACCAGATGCTCATTGTTGAAGTAATCGGGAAAAATGTATGGTGCACAAACAATTGTTAAAGAAGACATTCCATATTTAAAGAAATATCAAATTTAGTCATCAGATGAGGGTATTGACATAGATAGGGTAGTTTGTAAACAACCCACTGTCATCTTCGGTTCTACAACAAACCCTATTACTTCCAAAATCCAGGTACATGATGATGTATTTAGTTCAGATTCCATGGAAATGTCACATGAAAATAATGAGAAGGGAACCAATTTAGAATCCCTCAATGATAAAAGTTTTGTTGTCATTATGAAAAACAAAATTTTTATATATCCTTACAATAGTCAAAGAGCACCTATAGCACTGGTCAAATGATGATATTTGTGTTGCCCCTTAAGATCAGTCAACCCTATAGATGAAAATGGCAACAATGACCATGATCTCTCTAATTTCCTTGGGTTGAGGTCAAGGTATTTGAATAGTCTCTTGAGGCCAAGGAAGCACATGTTTCTTCAATGGATGATGAGACCATTAACTCACAATTTAAGGAAATTGGTCACAGTTCTTATAAATTGTATTTTGATACCCCTCCCATTTACGATACTTATGATCTTTGTGGTAAATTTGGGCATGAAAATGATCTTGTCACAGAATCATGCTATGAACCTTATCTAGAAACATATTCCAAATTGTCATTTTCACTCAAGGAAAGATTAATTTTCCAACAACAAATCGCAGAGACGAAACAAACACTCAATACCAGTATTCATATACATGATCGTGGAAATAATGAATAGAATTGTATGGAATTTAGAAGGTCTCCTATGACTAAAAAAGGAATTCATTGATATTACATATTGCGTTTTGATGAACTACCCATTTTTTTACAATGATGTCGATTGTGATAACAAGGAGCCTATGGTTGATCCATTTAATTGCATGTATTCATTTTGAAGACAAAAATTTTGGCCATCTTGAGGTAGCTGATGGATATTATGGCTTAAAGAGCGAACAAGAGGACTATTGCAAGCACAAACTTGTTGCACTCACTAGTGACATAGGACCATTGTCACTTCTAGGTGTCTGCCCTATTGTCCAAAGGTATGACATATCAATCAAAATTGAATTAGTTATACTTAGTGGATTAGATGTTGGTCCAGGAGGCCGATGTGGCATTTATGGCATTAAATCTCTTGAATGGATCAATGGCATGGAGGTTTGCAATCGCCCTGAAGTTTATTATGTTCCCCTCTATGACACTCTTGGCATATACAATATTTGAGTTCATGCACTCCCAAGAAGAGAACATGTCTCCAAGTTAGAGCCATTCGTTACCCCTTAATTTGCATGAAATGTCTAGCATAAACATATGCCCTGATGTTGTCACATACAATTCCCTTATTGATGGTTTATGTAAGGAACATAAATGGTAGGAGGCCACCAAAGTGTAACATGAGATGCTAGATAAGGGGTGAAATCCAAATGTTATCACATACACTATGGTTATTGACAGTCTTTGCAAAGAAGGAAGGCTTCAAGAAGCTCTCAGGTTGTTAGATGTTATGGTCCAAATAGGCAATCTGCCTAATGAAATCACATACAATACACTTATAAATGGATTTTGCAGTGTGGGTAATCTCGAGAAGGAAGGGGAACTTCTTCAAGAGTGTTCTCTGTATGGAGAATCTTTGGATGCCTTTTGAAGTGCTAGGGTGTTACCTGGTTGATCCTTCTAGTACTCATATGCTTGTCTCAAAGATTAAGCCATGCATGTCTAAGTATGAACTAATTCAGACTATGAAACTGCAGATGGCTAATTAAATCAATTATAGTTTCTTTGATGGTACCCTACTACTCCGATAACCGTAGTAATTCTAGAGATAATACATGCACCAAGTCTTGACTCTTTGGAAGGGATGCATTTATTAGATAAAAGGCTGGCACGGGCTTGCCCACTTCTCTGGTGAATCAAGATAACTCAACGGATCACACAACACTTGTGCTGGCGATGCTTCATTCAAATTTCTGCCCTATCAACTTTCAATGGTAGGATAGAGGCCTACCATGGTGGTGACAGTTGACGGATAATTAGGGTTCAATTCTGGAGAGAGAGCTTGAGAAATGACTACCACATCCAAGGAAGGTAGCAAGCGTGCAAATTACCCAATCCTGACATGGGGAGGTAGTGACAATAAATAACAATATTGGGCTCATCGATTCTAGTAATTGGAATGAGTGCAATCTAAATCCCTTAACGAGGATCCATTGGAGGGCAAGTCTGGTGCCAATAGCTATGGTAATTCCAACTCCAATAGCGTATATTTAAGTTGTTGCAGTTAAAAAGCTCGTAGTTGGATCTTGGGTTGTAAAGGTCGGTCTGCTTAATCGGTGTGCACCTGCCCTTCTGTCCCTTTTTCCCACGGCGTGCTCCTAGCCTTAATTAGTTGGGTCGCGGTTCTGACGTTGTTACTTTGAAAAAATTAGAGTGCTCAAAGAAAGCTTATGATTTGAATACATTAGCATGGAATAACGTGATAGGAGTCTTGTCCTATTGTGTTGGCCTTTGAGACCGGAGTAATGATTAATAGGGACTGTCGGGGGAATTCGTATTTCATTGTCAAAGGAGAAATTATTGGATTTATGAAAGACGAACCACTACGAAAGCATTTGCCAAGGATGTTTTCATTAATCAAGAACGAAAGTTGGGGGCTTAAAGACGATAAGATACCGTCCTAGTATCAACCATAAATGATGTCGACCAGGGATCAGTGGATGTTGCTCTAAGGACTCTGCCATCACCTTCTGAGAAATCATAGTGTTTGGGTTTAGGGGGGAGTATGGTCGCAAGGCTAAAACTTAAAGGAATTGATGGAAGGGCACCACCAGGAGTGGATCCCGTGGCTTAATTTGACTCAACACGGGAAAACTTACCAGGTCAAGACATAGGAAGGATTGATAGATTGAGAGCTTTTTCTTGATTCTATGGGTGGTGGTGCATGGTCGTTCTTAGTTGGTGGAGTGATTTGTCTAGTTAATTCCGATAACGAGCGAGACCTCAGCCTGCTAACTAGCTACGCAGAGGTTCCCCTTCACGACCATCTTCTTAGAGGGACTATGGATGTTTAGGCCCATGGAAGTTTGAGGCAATAATAGGTTTGTGATGCCCTTAGATGTTCTGGGCCACACGCGCGCTACACTAATGTAGTCAATGAGTTTTTCTCCCTAGTTCGAGAGGATCGAGAAATCTTCTCAAATTGCATTGTGATGGGGATAGACCATTGCAATTATTGCTCTTCAACAAGGAATTCCTAGTAAGTGCGTGTCAACAACTCGTGTTGACTATGTCCCTGCCCTTTGTACACACCGCCCGTCACTCCTACCAATTGAATGATCCGGTGAAATGTTCGGATCGCGTCAACGAGGGTGGTTCACCGTCGATGATGTCATGAGAAGTTCACTGAACCTTATCATTTAGAGGAAGGAGAAGTCCTAACAAGGTTATCGTAGGTGAACCTGTGGTAGGATCATTGTCAACAGGGACCGAGAGTGCCCTTTGTTCTTGACTGATCACACTTCGTGGACCGAAGATTGAGATAGGAGGAGGAAGTGCGGTTGGGGATGTTCTTAGCTTATTTTTTCTATGGGTTAAGGTGGCTGCAGGGGCCATTTCAACGGGCAGCACCACATTGACGTTGGTATTGGACTAGTGTCGTGGATCCCGACGACACCTTGATGCGTTGTTTGGAAGCATAGAGGGATCGTTGTCCCCTCTTCTTCTTTCTGTTGCAGTTGTTTCAAGCCCATGTCGGGAGATCTCTTTATTCTTGATTGAACCCACTTTGTTGATAGAAAGTTGAGAAAGGAGGAGGAGGGAGTGGGGTTGAGCGACATTCTCACCTTCTTTTTTCTACGGGTTAAGGTGGCCGCAGGGGCCATTTCGACGGGCAGCACCACATTGATGCTAGTATTGGACTAGTGTCATGGATCCCAAGGGCACCTTGATGTGTTGTTTGGAAGGTTGGAGGGTTCACTATCCCCTCTTGTTCTTTCTATTGCGGTTGTTTCGAGCCCATGTCGGGAGCACTCTTTATTCTCTGTTGAGCTTGCTTCATGGACTAAAAGTTAAGAAAGGAGGAGGAGCAGATATTGGGGACGTTCTCACCTTCTTTTGTCTATGAGTTAAGGTGGCCGCAGGGGCCATTTTGATGGGCAACACCACATTGATGTTGGTATTGGACTAGTGCCATGGCATTGATGGTTTGTGCCTTGCTTTGTAAAAGCCAAATTTTGATGTTAGTGTAGTGTGTTTTCTAGATGTGGAGATCATTGTTAACAAGTAAAAGATGATATTCTAAGATTCTCATGTACTCCCAAGAAGAGAACATGTCTCTAAGTTAGAGCCATTCGTTACCTCTTATTTTGCATGAAATGTCTAGCATAAACATATGCCCTGATGTTGTCACATACAATTCCCTTATTGATGGTTTATGTAAGGAAGAGAAATGGCAGGAGGCCACCAAAGTGCTACATGAGATGCTAGATAAGGGGTGCAATCCTAATGTTATCACATACACTATTGTTATTGATAGTCTTTGCAAAGAAGACAAGCTTTAGGAAGCTCTCGGGTTGTTAGATCTTATGGTCCAAATAGGCAATTTGCCTAATGGAATCACATACAATACACTTATAAATGGATTTTGCAGTGTGGGTAATCTCGAGAAGGCAGGGGAACTTCTTCAAGAGATGCCAAAGAGAGGTTGCAGACCTAACCTAGTTAGCTATAATACATTAATACATGGGCTTTGCAAGAATAATAGGATAGACAAAGATCAATAGATCTTCTATGTGATGCAAGGCTAGGGTCAGAGCCCTGATATTGGCACATACAACACATTAATGATTGGACTCTGCAAAGTGGGTAATCTGGAGGAGGCAATACAATTATTTGAACAAATGAAAGATAGAGTTCATGTCCCTGATATGATTTCATATGCCACCATCATGGATGCACTATGCAATGAAGGAACACCCCCAAAATCCAATAGAATATTGCATGATCTCCTCAGGATGAAGACAGTCTAAGAACATTTTCGGGCATCAATGGGGCTACTAAAACAACTTGTTTGAAACATATTGATGAGCTGTAAGTTGAGCCTAGTTAGGGTAAGGGAAAAATGAGGAAAATTTGGCAACCTCTTGCTAAATTTACCCACGTCCCCCACATTGGGGAAACCTTTCCTCGCATTTCACCAAAATGGGAATCAGTGTGATGGTAGGTCTCGTTCCTAATGCAGAGCATATGATCAAGGGCGTTGATCGAGGTCGTTTATAAGTT
Organism: Picea mariana; assembly: GCA_032191745.1. Lineage (NCBI taxonomy): Eukaryota > Viridiplantae > Streptophyta > Pinopsida > Pinales > Pinaceae > Picea > Picea mariana. The sequence goes on from JASDQU010589555.1 coordinate 11,745, forward strand.
TCTAATTTTATGACTAAATTTCTCTAGATCTTCTCTGGTTGGGGCGAAAAAACTAGGGCAAAAAACAATTTTACTGTAAATAATGTTACTTATGTAAATTAGATGATAAAAAAAAGATGATGTGCATACCTCCAAAGAGAGGATGCCCAGATGAAGATGCTGCCAAAAAGAGGATGCTTAGATCATTGTTCTACGTGCCTTTCCCCTTGCGTTGTTGCTTGCACTCTACCCAATAGCCAAAATCAGGATGACCAGATCTCTATTCTACTTCAACACTCAGCTCCAGTGTGGTTCTTCAACTCCCGAATTACCAACTTCGCTCCTTGTAATTAATTTGGTTAAGATGATTTTTAATTTAGGTTAAATTGTTGTTGCTTAATTTTTCCCTATTATCTGGGGGTAGTGGAGATAATAGGAAAACATTAATAATATTAATAAAATATTAACGATATCCATGTCCATTGTTTGCTTGAAGTGAGATATGCTTCTTATGCATATTGGTTAACCTCATTGCAATGGTTTGAACTTTGAAGTGATGGCTCACATTGCTATATATTCTTTGGCTCATAAACAAATACAAAATTTGAATTTGCATTTTCTTGAGTCTAGTTATGATATTATAGAAACTAATACTAGTTGGCAGAAATCCTTTTCTTGCTTACTGATGTTTCATACAAGTGATTTTGCCAACTTGCTTGTTTTTAACTTCAGATGTAGTTTCGGGTTGTACGGAAGAAGAGTTATCCCTTGAACATGAAAATGAAAAATCAAGGAATGAATTACTAAGGAGAGGATGGTCTCCTGGTTGGAGCAATGCAGATAAAGCACTGGATGAATTTCTAGCAGGACCTCTACTCGATTATGCAAAGAATAGGCAGAAGGTTGATGGTCCCACCACTTCCCTTCTGTAAATAACAGCCTCTGTAATGATATTACTGAAATGCACTTGGAAAGCTATCTGAAATAGGTTCGGTGGTTGATTTGATGAAGTGATACAAGTGGAATTTTGATAAGACTACGCCATGTGTTTAATATGAAAACACATTTGGTTTGGTGTTTAGTGGGCTACACATCTTTATTAAATGCACCAGTTGTTTAATCTAAATTGGGTTTGGCCTAGCATTTAGTATGTACTTGCAACTAATGTAGTGCCCCAGGTAAATCATAATGAGGGGAAAGAGTAGAGGGGGGCATGACTTGTATCGCATAAGGCATAATAGGTTGACAATTATAACATTCTTTGAAAGGAGAATGGTCTATAGAACTATGGACAACCTTTTTATAGCTATGTTGTACAATGCACAAATAATTATCCCACTGTTTATGCTTACGATGGAACATGGGGATGGCATGAATGAGTGTGCAGTTGACCACTTTTGTTTTCCCATCCATATAGGTGTGAAAGGTTGTGGAAAATTGCAGTTTACAACCCAAGAAAAACCAAACGAGTTTTCTATAAATGGCAAAGGAACTAGTAGTTTCGATTAGAGATGATGGTGAGGGTAACACAAAGATGTTCTCAGAGATGAGTGAAAAACATATATGCAACTCATTGAGCAATGATATTTTTGGTGCAAGGATATATATTTCCATCATGGATGGCATGAATGTCATGAATGAGTGTGCAGTTGACCACTTTTGTTTGCCCATCCATCTAGGTGTGAAAGGTTGTGGAAAATTGCAATTTACAACCCAACAAAAACCAAAAGAGTTTTCTATAAATGGCAAGGGAACTAGTAGTTTCGATTAGAGATGATGGTGAGGGGAACACAAAGATGTGCTCAGAGATAAGTGAAAAACATATATGCAACTCATTGAGCAATGATCTCTTTGGTGCAACGATATATATTTCCATCATGGAAAAGTAGCATACGATAACAAAGATGACATTATATTGGCAGATGATCATAGAGAAACCATTGATAAAATCCTTAAAAATGAATTCCCATGGCCAAGTGGGAATGAGAAACGATTGTGAGATACATTAACAGTAAGCATCCAAGCAACATATCAAAAAATTCAAAATGAGTAGGTTTTTTTTTTCTCCATATTTTGAGTAGATGGTTTGATGTCCTCTAGATGTCAACAAAATTCATGATGTGAGGACATATTAGCAAATCAAGTCCAAATTACAAAGAATCAATAGACCATGGGTTAATACACTTAGATCAAGTTCCTATATTAGATAGTGGAAAAGATATGGGGTAGATCCAACTCAATAAGGCTCTAGATCATTCTCCTATCCACCATTGAGCTCTATAACATACCCATTTGTGACATCCCACTCTGGCGCACAGAGTAAAATTATTTTTGAGGACACTTGCTCGCAAGTGATCTGGAATTTTATGATGTTAAAACATTTATCCTTGATTATGATGTGTTATGATAGATGACTTGATGTTTTACTGCCTTGACATAGACAGGTGCTATTGACTCGGTTTTACTGAGTGTGCAGGGTTTTGGACCTTGAGGATGTTGAGGCATCGATGGAACCCCTTGGACTCCGGATTGAGTCAGGGAGTGTGCTATTTGGGTTGATCTATTTACTGTGATATTTCATGGATTTGATGATATGTTATGGACATGTTCTGACACGTTTATTGATGATGCAGGCTGACGATAGCTTGCCGACCAGACTCACATATGGAGTAAAGGGGCCACACACAATTTCCAGAGAGGTTGAGGGATAGGGGTAGACAGGAGCCCTGCCACCGCCTACTAGCACTCCCGCCGTGGTTCG
>JASDQU010589555.1:35171-62467 GCA_032191745.1 Picea mariana
TATTATCAGTGTCAATTCAGTCCAATTTGTGGGAACACCATACTACAAACTCTTTGACAACTTCTTCTATAGTTGTGGGAAGTCCAGTGGAGAAAAGGAATCATGCAGAGGATGGAAATAAATTTGTCTCACTAGTGCCATCATCCTTGATTTTCAAAGGACTAATTTCCAAGGTCCACATATTGATTAAGGTGGAAACAAATTCTTTATCTTCATCTTCCACCTTTATCCTTTTCTGGGATTATTTTCTCTTGGAGGCCTCTACCTTCCCAACTTTCTTCTTCCTCCTTGTATTTATTTCTAGACTAGGCAGCAGGCTCCTTGAAAATTTGTTGGGAGGCCAAAACTTTCTCTCTATCCATGGTCACAAATTCTTCTGAAGGCACTCTTACAGTTCCTCTTTCCATAGCATCACCATAGAGGTATTTGTAGACTCCCTCTTGTTGAAACTACCCCCCATATTTCACTTTGAATTCCTTCTTTGTGTATCCTATAAGGTTTTGTACAAGGGTAACTCCATTAGCTCAGAATACTAATGCAACAAAGAATACAAAACAACCTAGATCTTGGCCTCCCCGGGTTCTTGATATGAAGAGAAGAAAAATGAGAGTAAGGGGTACAAGATGAACTCAACAAGAGCTGAGGATAGATGAAAACATAGACAAGTTGTTGCTGAAATGCAATTTCTAGAATAGAGGAATCTGGGGTTTGTAGGGTATTAATCAATGTTAAAAAAACATATGCCTTTAGAGTGTTAGGATAGAATTTCCTATAGCAAGAGTGTTCATATTTAGGTTCAAAACACAAAATAATTATAGAAATTCCAAGAAGGTAGGGTCTGAGGAAAGAAAAAATCTTGGAGATCCAAGCCTAAACCTACCACCTATCAAATATTCTTAAATAAGAAAAGAGATGACTTGTATATATGGTGAATGGTCGTTGAAGGAGAACAATTTTTCTCCAATTCAATCCCTTCTAGTACTTTTGAGGACAAAACTGTAGAAAAATTGGTGAAGACAAACTCTATGGGTGAAGCATAATAGCTAGGGTGACATCCTATAACAATATTTAGGGAAAAAATGATGTAGCAACATGTATTTGGATGACTTAGGAGTGTTCTAGAGTCTATAAGAAACTCTTATGAACACACAGTCTTCTGAATAAAATTGAGGGCAAAAACTAGGCAAATTTTGACAAGATATGGGGGATATCAAAGAAATTTTTTTTTTATTGAGGTCTATTATATAAGAAACCTCTCAAATAACTCTTATAACTTATGTCAATTCTGTAAGAGGTATGCTCTTATATCTTAGCTCGAAACCAATTCCTGTAGCTCCCCTTTTTCACTTCTCCTATTGCATAATCATTTAGATTGTTTATTGTTGCATGCTGGTGGTTTGAAGTATTGGCATTCTTTGCATGCAATAGCGATTTTGATTATGATCTTAAGTGGTGGAGGCACCCTTCACTTCATTTCAAAAGTTGGTGCACATTTGATGTGACTTTTCTCATAAATGCCTCCTTTTTTTTACTATGAATTTTTGACCAACATCAACGACCTCTTTCTTGTCATCTCTTTGACAAATGAAGTTTCCACCTCGACCACTTAGTGACCACATCAAAAAACTTAGTTACCCCCCACACATGTAGAGTCGAGGCCCGCCTCGCTGATGAAGGAAATTGGGTTTTGTTGACCATGCCTAATACTATGGGTTACAATTGACTAATTTAATTAAATGAGTTCTAGAAAGAGTGAGTGAGATACCTGTTATAGCTTACTTCATATGCATGCATGGAGTTTTTTGAAGGTGTTGATGAAGAATTACATGCTTGTGGAGGGAATCTTGTCCTTGATTTGATCAATGGAGTTGAAAATAGTGAGCTTACCTATTTCCTGTATCTTCCTATAGGTTTATAGGGGATCATATAGCACCTTGAATACTTAGACATAGTTGAATTGTTTGAAGAATAGGTTGAAGATGTGTAACATGGTCCTATATGTGCTCCTATACCTTTGAAACTCCAAAAATTTTAAACCATGAGCTTGTAGGATGTTTCTTGTAGCTTCTTGAAGGAAGTTTCTTTGTTTCAATTTCCTATAGTTACTATGACGAGACTTCTTGCATCATTGCAATTTCCTGCTTCTTGTAGCTTCCTATCACTTCATGTAGCTACATGCATAGTTTTTTATTTTTAGTGTTTTTAGATCGTAGGAATGGATGGTGATGGCTGGTAATGGATGGGTTGATGATATGGAGTGAGTGGAGTTGAGAGATGTAGTGTTATGCATGAGGTATGTAGGTTGCATGGTTGCTAGGGTTAATGCATACATGATAGGTCTGATGGCTGAGATGTTTGGAGGAAGTGTTGAACCTAGAGTCTATTAATAATAGTGACAATAGAGTAATACATGCATGTGCCTAAGGTGAATAGGAAGAAGATGGACAATAAAGTAGTCAAGTGCATATTTATTGGTTATTCATATGTTTTAAGGGATACAAGCTATGGATTTCATTTGAGCATTGACATAACTATAATCGGGATGTGATCTTCAAGAAGGATAAATCTCATCAATATCAACACCAACAATCTATTCTAGAAGAAAAGATACAACATTTGGTAATTCCATATGAGAATAGTTTTTAATATGAAGCTAAAGATCTTGATGAGCAAAGTAGATATCATAGGTGCTAGATGTATATATTCCAAAGGCATGAGGTGAAGTCTAGCTTCATCTTGGCTTCCAACTAAATGAAAATACACATCAACACCAAATGAATATGTATAGCGTAGAAATGACCAACGAGAGACAAGGGGAAAAATTCAAGGAGCCTTCATGAGTGAAATCATCCTAGAAAGTATGGCTATGAGTCACACATGATTTTATCTCTATTTCTTTATCTTTTATGGGTGATGAGCCAAGAAATTCCAAAGAGGCTCTTAAAGGAGATTACTTCTCATTGGAAGCAAGCCATGGAGGAAGAAATTAAGGTCTTAGAACATGACCAAACATGGCATTTGCAAGAGTTGAAAGGTAGTTGAATCCAAATGGTTTTTTAAGAAGATGTATAAGGAAATTGATTATGTCAAGTTATGCAATGCTTGTTTAGTAGCAGAGGGATACTCTTAATTTGAATGTGTTGATTATGAAGAGGCTTTCTCCCAAGTAGCCAAAATGTCCTCTATGAGATTGTTGTTGGCAATTGTTACTACCTATGATTTGGAAGTGGATCAAATAGATGTGGTGCTGGCATTTCTTCACCATAAGGGTATTGAAAATGACAACACTAATGTACTATTGTTGGCTCATGTGCTGAACCTATATTCTATTAATAATAGTGCCAATAGAGTAATATAAGCATGTGTCTAAGGTGAATAGGAATACATGCCTATGGAATTGTTCATACTCACATGCACAAAGTTGACTCCCAGTACAAGTTACCACCCATAGACAGATGGCCAAGTAGAGATAGTGAACAAATGGTAGAGGGGTATTTGTGTAACTACGTGGCTGAGCAACATAAGACTTGGGTTAAGTGTTACATTTGGGTGAGCATTGTTATACCACCACTTATCATATGTCTATGGGGAAGTCACCATTTAGGGAATTATATGGATATGATGCCCCATCCTTTGTAGACTTGGCGTTTGGGGAAAACAAGGCTCCCAAGGCCAAAGACTAGATTCAGGAGAGACAAGATATTCTTAAGGATCTTAAGTATAAACTACAGATGACCTAGAACCAATAGAAGATACATGCAGATAGACACAGGGTCGAGCACACCTTCGAGGTAGGGGACTTGGTGTTTCTCAGGTTGTAGCCATATAGAGAATATTCTCTAAAGAAGAGTGGTGAAGAAAAACTTAAGCCACGATTTTACGGACCTTATGAGTTGGAGTTTCCAGAGGGGAGTAAGATCCATAACGTGTTTCACGTCTGGTGTCTCAAAAAGGCATTGGGACAACACATCACAACTTCAACAAAACTTCCTCCATTGGATGAGGAGGGGCAGCTAGTACTAGTTCCTGAGGAAGTATTGGAGGTTTGGGAAAAGAAGCTTCGAAATAGGGTAATCAGGGAATATCTGGTCAGATGGAGAGAGTTTCCTGCAGAATATGCCACTTGGGAGAGTGAGCAAATTTTACAGCACCCGAATCTGCAATTGCTTGGGGGCAAGCAATCTCGGGGAGGGAGGACTATAATGTCCCCTTCCGAGTGATCATGGGCTTGGACGCAGTAGCCTAAGTGATTCTGGTAGGCTATAGTCCTTAAGTAGGGAATTAATTAATTATTTAATGTAATAAGGGGAAAAGTGCCTAACAAAACAACATTAGATAATTAAAAAGGAGAAAAAGGAAAAAAAAAAGCCCTAAAGTGACTTAGGAAGAATATGAAACATCACTTAAATTGATTAAAAGGGTAAAAGGGTTGCAAAAGAGTCAACGAACAAATAAAAGGGAAAAAGGAGGATTTTCTAATTTCTCATTGAGATAGCTCATTGTGGCTTTGGAACTCTTGGGATGGAAACCCTAGGAGGAATTTTCAGAAATTGGCTTAGGTGGTGACACCATTCACACTAGTTAATCGTTTTGGAGAGGAGATCATCCAAATTTCTTCAGTGTGCTTCATTGATAACTAAGATCATCCAGATTTTTTTAGATATCTTCATTGACCGAGTTTAGAGGTGGTGGCTGAGTTTGGTGTTCAAGAGGGTCGACCAGTTGGAAGAAGACCGAGTTTACTTAGAGAATGACATGGGTACTTCAGCATGCTCAATTTCAAAGAGTTGGGGTGCATTCTATGTGGTAAAAAGGGCGAATAGCATTGTGAGAGCTGAGTCTCTATTTTCGGAGTAGCATTATCCCTTCTTGGACCATTTCCTCACTTGTTTCTTAGCTAGTGGAGGAGATGGAAAATACATATCAGTGATAGCAGAGTATTCTCCAAACCTCGGCGCATTACGAGTGACTGAGGAGCCGATTTCTCCATTATCTAAGTTGCACTGCATTGTTGGGCTGAGTTATGATGAGAAGGGGGAGAGTTACTTCATTATGAACATAATATATATGTGTTGGGTTGTGTCTCTTGCTTTGTGACTGAAGTTATTACAGAGGGTCGAAATATTTCTGCAAGAAGTGCCTTCTCAGGTTTTGGATCGTATTTCTGCTCATTGAGGGTGAATATGGAGTGTGGGTCAACTTGTAGACTGGTGGGAGGTGATTCCTTGTAAGTTGGGCGCATTCTCCTTGGAATATAGGAATCTCATGTTGTGGGTGTTGATATTTGGAAGTGTAAAGTCTTTAGCAACTATCTACAGCCCATTTCCTCAACATATGTAAAGACCACCTACAATAATAAACCACAGGTTCATTATCACTTATTTAATGTTCTATTTGTTGATTGTTTAATGTGCAATGGTTTCTGTAATTTTCCAGCACAATGATTGTCTTTGAGTTCCTATATATGTGCTATAAAGTAAATCGTAGCATAGCTGGGTATTGTCATCTTATTTATTGTCATATATGTTGGGTATGAAATAAATTTAAAGGAGAAACAATGAACTATTATGAACTTTTTGAACTAGCAAATACCTAAGAATACTAAAGAGAAAAGTGTTTGACAAAACGTCCACACCATAAACTGTTAGAAAATACCAAAAAAATTACCAAAGATCATTACATCTTCCTCCAAAAAAAACTTTGTTGGGAGCTTCTTCGGGAAGCTGCCAGCGGAATGCATTTAGAAAACATAATTAGAGTAGGAGATCTTAATGTAGTCCTAAATCCATCAGAGAAGAGGGGAGGCTCTATGACTAGAGATCTGATTTGAGAATGGGTTGATGAGATAATTCTTGATTGGCATCTAACGGACATCAAACCCTCCAAAGGAAATATTACTTGGACCAACAAGCTTATTGGCTCTGGCCACATCGATGCCAGATTAGACAGATTTCTGGTTCAAAGTTCCTTCTTGCTCTTGGGCTTGAGACCCCTCTCCAAAATCATCCCCTTTGGTGGGTCAAATCACAAGCCCATCCTTCTTGAATTCAAAAAATATGGTATTGCAGGTCCAATCCCTTTCCGCTTCAACCCTCTATGGATTCAGCATGAGGGATTCTTCCAAATAATTTGGGAACAATGGAACACTCCAGTCACTAGCTCCCCATTCTTCGTTTTGGAAGAAAAGCTCCGAAGGGTTAAAAAAGCCCTCAAAATATGGGCAAAAGAGAAGAAATCCTCCATGCAATCCCGTCTGGAAGCCCAACAAAATCTCGAAACTCTTCAAACCAATATGGAAGAAACAACAATAACTAGAGAAATTATAGAAACAAAAGAAAATTTGCACCAAGCTCTTCATTCGGCCTGTAGACTAGAAGAGAAATACTGGCGGCAAAAGTCCAAAAGTCTCTGGCTTCAAGCTAGGGATCTCTACCTTCATTTATTTCTCAAAATAATTTGGATCAATAATATTGGAAGGTTTCATAGTGCATCTATTCCCAATTCCCAAAACTATCACTTATCTCTAATTGAAATCAAGGAATTATAACATCAAATCCAATATCTACTTGAATATGGCCACATATAACCTATTTCATCACCTTGCAGGTTTTGGATCCCTAGTCTTCATTATCCCTAAGAAAGAAAATGAAGAATGGCATCTAGTCACTATTAAAAAACATTATCCTTTACCATGAATTAATGATCTTCCAGATTATCTTAAGCAACCAACTTCCATGTACTTTATTAAGTTAGATCTAACAAAATGCTACCATCAAATTTCATGGCTTCCTAGGATACATGGAAGACTCTCTTCAAAACTAGATTTGGTCTATATGAATGGTTGGTGATTCCTATTGATCTCACCAATCCCCCCGCCACCTTTACGAGACTAATAAATGGAACTTTCAGTCCAATTGTGCCATATTTTTGTGATATATTTAGATGAAATTCTTATTTTCAATGGCACATGGGAGGACCATCTATAACTTGTGCACACTGTATTGGAACTATTACATGTCCACAAAATATGGGTCAAATGCAATAATCCATTCTTCAAACAAAAATTAATGCAATATCTTGATTTTCTAATTGGATAAGAGGGTATTCTCCCTAACCCTGCTAAGGTTCAACCACTTGCTACATGGCCATCACCTTCTATAGTGAATACACTGTAGAGTTTTCTTGGAGGCCTTAAATACTATAGGTGTTTCAATCTACATTTTTCTGATATTTCTTACCCTTTGCACCAACTCTCTCATCAAGCCACATTCAAATCGACAAAATATGTTCAGGACATTTTTCAAAAATTAAAAGTAGTGCTTTGCTCAAATGTCGTACTAAAAATTCTATATTTGTAGCAACCTTTTGATATTGAGATGGATGATTCTCAATATGCCATATGCATGATAATTAGATAGGAATGTCACCTCATCTCTTGCCATTCAAAAAAATTGATTGAAGCCAAAATGAACTAAAACACATTTGACAAAGAGTTTTATGCACTAGTGCAAGCCCTTAAGTAATGACACCATTACATCTTGGGTAAATAAACCATTTTGCACACTAACCACCATCCATTGATTTTTCTGAATTCTCAATAAAAAATAAAGGAAAAATGCCAAATCAACTAGGAACATTACATAAAACAATTTAATTTGGTCATTAAATAGAAGAAATGGTGTTATAATAAGGCAACAAATATGTTGAGCCACCGCCCAACTAAATTTATGTGCATTCTAAATTTGCAATTTTTTACATATGAGGACTAGAAACAAATTTGTGAGACATATATCTTTTTTGGTCCTATATGCTAGGCCATACTTCATCCCACAAAGGTCAACTAGATTGTATGAACCCCCCAATAGTGGGCACTTTTCCACTCCCTTTCTACCATCCAACAATAATCCATACCCCCTCTACCCGACAATATCACCATACTGCTCATTTAATACAAACATTGCTTGCTTCTTTTCTTGGGCCTCCACTTATCTTAGTGCTATATGTTGCTCACTATTCTAGTAACACCACCTTCTCCATCAGTTACCTTGCCCACTTAGCTTATGTAAAACCTTCTATCAATGAGGCTCCATTTTCTCACCATTATTGGATCTGTTCTAGCACATCTTCTAATCCTTCATTGCATCCGATGAAATATCCATGTACACTGCAAATTTTTCGAATTTAGTTTTTTTAGCATTCTCATGCCACGAGTTATGTTGCATGTGTGTAGGATATCATCACAGACATTGTTTTTTCACGATCTTCGATAGTCCCACTTTAGGTATATTATCTAGAATGGCAGTAGGTATAGACTTACCCTCTACAAACACCACATCTCAACCTTTTTCCACCTATGAATTTTTCATTGCTCTTGTAGCTTAGTTTGAGGGTTTGGAAAAATCAAAGAATGATGGTCTATATGAGTAGGGCCATGTTATGAGTAGGGCGACTGCTGCCAAGGTGGGACAAATTTTTTGGGCATGAATTCTTCCATAGAGGCCGAGTTTGTGGGACGGTTTTTAATCACCAAGGCCGAATATGATCCTATTCTCCCTTGTTCTGAGTCTCTCATTCATTGGCTGGGTGAGTTGCTATTCTAGACAAAGTTCCTCATTCCGAGACTCGTTTTTGTTGTGTGGAGGTCGTGGGGTTTCCTTACACCAGCTCCATCTATGGTAGCACTGCTGCAATATTCGGGGCACCTACAGGATGATATATTCCAGAAATACTATTGCTGATTATTCCTTGGAGAACTGGGATCTTGAAGAACACACACAGATTGCATAACCCAGGTTCTTCTATTTATTTTCTTCTATGTATTGAGACTAATATTGTCATTATTTCCCATCTAGTTTAATCAATAGAGTGCATAAAAGACTCGCTAAATTGTGCCAATATATCAGTGTGAACATTATAAGTTTCATCTTAATTTACATACTCTTGTAAGAAGACTGTATGCGAACTATTTGTCAAATTACCTGAATCAGAAAATTAAACAAAAATACACACAGTCTTGTGGATATAGAAGAAAACCCTATAAGGTATCTAAGGAGGTATCTTACATTGGTGTAACAACAGAATCTTCTTCTCTCATATTTTTTCTTGTTTTGGGCTACCTCTTGACATTATCTTTGATCATGACTCTAACTTTCTCTACACCTTCTGGAAAACACTATGGAAATTACTAGGATGTCAATTTTATCTTTCTACAACCTTTCACCTTCAAACATATGGATAGACTAAAGTGATGATTCTCATTTTAGTACATGCACTTAATATTTATTACACTTGCAATAAACAGTGTGATACATATTTACATGTACTACAACACAACTATAATAGGGCAGTGAATATACCAACAAGATACCTACTAAGTCTTTCTGCCTTCTATTGTGGGGTTTTGTTGTACTTGCTATTGTTGTCTTAGACATCCTTTTTGTGGTCTATTTCTTGGCAAACTATCCCTCAGTCCATATTGACAGAGATCAAACCCTAAAGGTTTGATCCATGAACCTAAACTAATTTTCTGAGCATATACAAGAGGTCTACATCCACACATGTGACAGATACATCTTTCATTGATCAGGAGGTAAGCTAAAGGTTTTTTTTTTTACACTCAAAATTTTGTTTGTATTAAGATCTATTTATATCTTTTCTCATATGTGTTGATCTAGTAAACAAGAATTTAAAATCATTTTGTTTTTCAATTTTTTCCCTAATTCTAACAAACTCAAAACCAACTACTTGTGGATATGCATACTTAACCAAAATGCCATGATGAATATTATGTCATTAAAAGTATGCGTACTTAACCAAAATGCCACAATGAATATTATGTCAATAAAAGAGTAATTGTTACCCCTTCAAAATTACATTAGCATTTTCAAACATTTATCTAGTGTTGCAGATCTGAAGGTTGAATTTGGTTGAAGGATAGATTACTTTTCCAGAACTTCTTAAAGTTATCCATGCATACTAATTCCAAGGAACAATTCTCAAGGACTATTTTGTCTTAATTTAGTTGTTGTAGTCCTCAATGATTCCACATATGTAGTTCCATATTGGTTTGGTTAAGCCAACTTGAGTTCAACTTTGTGGGGCATTTTCTGTTGAAGTGTTCTTTTAGTAGTAAAACATGAATTGGTATTGATCAGCAGATTTGGTCATTATATTTAATTGAAATATTCCAGATGGTGTTATTTAGTAAGGTTCCAGTTATATATTCTCCCCATTAAACTGCTTAAGTTGCTTCTAAGATTGCATGCTATCTGGAGAACTTTTGTTGTGATTTCATTAAAGTTTTATATCTTCTAAGTTATGAAGTTTGTATTACAAACCACACAAATATAATGAGGCATCGATTTTTGTGGTGTAGGAAATATTAGATACTAGGTTCAACAAAACGTGATAAGTAAAAAGTAAGTGAAATCTTCCAAGGAAATACTTTACAACTTAATCCTTTTTGTAAATTTCTTTGGTTTGTGGAAAGTTGAGTAGTTCCGTATTTTTCCTTCCTTGTAGTATATATAGCCATATTTTTCCTTCCTCCGTTCTTGCACTATAGAGAAGAGAAGATAATTCTAGTAATATCCAACAAATGACCAAGAAATAGGTCGATAGGACCAGAGAGTACAACCAGTTGTCAATAGACTATGGGAGTGTGGTAAAGATAGAGAAAATGTACCAATCACATTGAAGGGCTTAATAGGATCTTTAATTTAATATGTTTTCTTTATAATGTCTGTCTATGGCTGCTTAAATTATTGGACCTTTGCTTTGTGCAGTTGACATTCCTTTGGACTCTGAACTGATTTATCAATTCTCTTCCAAGATTTTCAGAACTTTCAAAAGTCCCTTGAGGTACACCTTTAGGAGATGGCTTTTGCATTCTCCTCTCTATTTCTAATAGCACCATTGCCACCTTGTATTATACTTTTTGTATTCCCATCAACTTCAGTAATTTTATGCACCAGCACTTGAGCATCTTTGACCTTAGGTCATTGACTACATTTAGTCACTTCTTCCTTCCCTTCTTCCCACCTTCCAGACTGAAACTTCTCTTTTGCCCAGGCTATATCCTCTTTCATTGCTATGTCTAAAGCATATGGCATCAGATTATCATCTGCATAATTATCATTTTCATCATGGAAAGTAAAATTCTCTTTTCTTTCAGAGACAATTTCAATTACATATGATTCAAGAACATCAAATCCTTCTCCATAATCTAGTAATATTTCTCCCAAAGTTTCCAATATTGACCTTTGAGGCTTTTCTTGGGTCCCATTACCACCTTCTGTGGTTGGAGAAACATACGAGGAATCCTGAGAAGAATTAGAATACAAGCCTCTTTTCTGATTGACATAAGAATTGTTAAGTTTTGGCATCCAATCTTTCCAAGTTTTCATTTTCTGCAGTGCAGAGGAGGACTGCGAAGGAGTGGGAGAGGGAAGATGTTGAGTCATAAGGTGCATTTTCTCCCTAGGTGCTAAGGCATTGCAATGCTCTCCAACATCATACCCACATTTTGTCGACATTTTTCTGATGGTGTTTAGAAGAACAGGGTATTTTTTCTCATATATACCTAATGTATCCAGGTTTGTGAGTGTTGTTCCAATCTTAACTTCACTGACAGGCTCTTCTGTTTTCTGGGAAGATTGGAAGAAGATGAAATGCCTTTGCTGAGGGAAGCCACCAAAAACATCATCCATTTTCAACCTGCCTATCCCATTGTTGAATGCCTGAGGCTTGTTGAAATGGGAATAAGCTACACTGGGTGGCTCTGTAATGTTAGTTTGGGAAGGGGAGAAAAAAGTGATAGATATAACAGAAACATTTGAATCTCGAGATGGATAGCCCACTCCATGTCTACAAAGGAGGCGAAAGATGAGAGACCTGTCCTGCTTTGGAGAGAGAGCAATTGGCCTGTACAAAGATACAATCATTATAGCTATTCAAAACATTTTCTATTGCATGTTTCCATGGAAGACAAAATTATTTGATCTATGCTTCACTCATATATAGATGGAATGTTATCATTACATATAGACTAAAACTAAATATGGGAAAAACACAACTTTTGTCCAAACAAGATTGTCTGATGAACACTGATAATCACATTGGATGGATTCTCAGAGCTGCTTATGAACCTAATCTCAGTAAAAACAGGCTGAATTGCTTATATAATAAACCTTATCTAAGATTTTTTTCAACATGAACAAATGTGTTGATGCACATTTTTATTACAAACATATATGATCACCAATGTGTGAAACTGCGTAGATCGTTCCTTTTTTTTCAATAGTGGCTTTTTTCAAATCAGAAAAATAATCCTATTAGGTATACAAAGCACACCCTTAACAACTATTGCTTTGAAGTTGAAGATGAACTAGACATTTCAAATGAATACCACATATCAAAATATAATGCAAGTCAAAATTCCCAAAAGGACAAATATTAACTATGCCTAATATAATCAATAATAGGTACACCCTGTTTTATTAGTATAGAATTTTATTTTATTCATTGAGATAAAGAAAACAATGCCTAATTTTTTTATAAAACAAATTCATCCTTTGATTGTATAACAAATTAATTGTTTGAAAGAGAGATTATATTAATATCCAAAAATACCTAAAAACTATCCTTAAAATTGCTGAGTACATCCTGATAAACAGTAGCAAGGAGTGCATAAAGCTTCTCTGATCAAGGCCTATCACTACACTATCATAATATGAATAAGACAAAAGGCTTAAACTTGAACATCAAAATACTATTTTTAAAAATTAAGAGGAAAGGAATTTGGCCCAAATTTCTTTTGATAATGTAGTTTAAGACACCCAAATTATCTTTCTAAAACAAATTTTGTGTGGGTCGCTGAAAAATCCAATCGATTTATTAGCCAAAAACATGATTTAAGGCTCCACCATCTTGATGATAGAAGCCATTAGATATGATTATTTACAAAGTCATGAATGAACAGACAATCCAAAAGAAATTAATGGTTAATATAAGGAAAACATAGTTAATGGTTATTTATGGTTCTAGTTTTCTCTAGGCCTTAAACTTTGGACACTGTGCATAGAACTGTTTAAAAGCAGTAGGCTGATTTCATATGATGCAGATAGTTGAGGATCTAATTCAAAAGGGTCTTTCATTGTACCCTTGATTTTTCCTCGTCTTGGCAACCTAACCCCCACACATTTCTTTTTGTAATATGCTTTGTACATTATTGCATCATTAATAGAAATTTAGAAGCATAGTTCAGAAATAAAGAGTATAAACATTTTACAACAAAACACAGGCATCTAATAGAAGAGCAGGAACCTGAGCTTTGAAGTGAATGCAGACAAAGACTGGTCCTCTGACATCCAAGACAATAGAGACCGATGCAGGCTTGGCTTCTCGGAGATTGGCTATGAAGATGATGATGACTTTGATGATCTTGATCTTGAAGGCCTTGAGATTGAACTTTTGTTTGTTGATTCTTCACAAAAACTACTAGAAACTCCATCAACACCTCTAAAAACATCACCATAGAAATCATCACGAGAGGCTCTGGGCCTAGTAACCGTGGCATGGCGATTGGAAGCCTAGTGAACATCCAACGCTTGGTGAGATGAGGATGGTGATACTTGTTTATCATGTGTTAAGCAGTAGTAGGTTCTATGACATAGTCAGAGTTGGTAAATGATGTCATTAATATAATGATATAATCTCAATTTGTGAAAGCTAAAATGGTTGAATATTGACTCATGTTAATGAATATGGTGATATTTCTCCTCCTGATAATGCTGGGTTAGACAATCTAGAAAATAATTTCTTGTTAGAGATGCGCTTGTGTAAAAGGGAAAGATAGCACGCGCTAGCTTTCCCCCACAGTGGAATGATCTTGTTCGAGATGTGTATATGCTTGTATAAGAGGGAAAGCTAGCACATGCTAGCTTTTCCCCATGGTAGGATGATGTTTGAGATGCGCTTGTGCTTGTGCAAGAGGGAAAGCTAGAATGCACTAGCTTTCCCCAACACTGGAATGATGTTGTTCGAAATGCACTTGTGCTTGTGCAAGAGGGAAAACTAGCATGCGCTAGCTTTCCCCAACACTGGAAAGGTGTTGTTTGAGATGCGATTGTGCTTGTGTAAGAGGGAAAGCTAACATGCACTAGCTTTCCCCCATGGTGGAATGATGTTGTTCGAGATGCACTTCTGCTTATGCAAGAGGGAAATCTAACACGCGCTAGCTTTCTTTAACGGTGGAATGATGTTGTTTCAGATGTGCTTGTGCTTATGCAAGAGGGAAGTTTAGCATGTGCAAAATTTCCTCCATGCTAGAATGATGTTGTTCGAGATGTGTTTGTGTTTGTTAAAGAGGAAAACATGGCACACGCTAGTTTTTCCCCACAATGGAATGATGTTATTCAAGATGTGCTTGTGCTTCTGCAAGACTGAAAGTTAGCATGCACTAGTTTTACCCCACGGAGGAATGATGTTGTTCGAGATGCGCTTGTGCTTGTGTAGGAGAGAAAGCTAGCACACGCTAGCTTTCCCCCACAGTGGAATGATCTTGTTTGAGATGTGTATATGCTTGTGTAAGTGACATGCTAGCTTTCCCCCATGGTAGGATGATGTTCGCGATGCGCTTGTGCTTGTGCAAGAGGGAAAGCTAGCATGTGCTAGCTTTCCCCAACACTGGAATGATGTTGTTCAAAATGCGATTGTGCTTGTGTAAGAGGGAAAGATAGAATGCGCTAGCTTTCGCCCATTGTGGAATGATGTTGTTTGATATGCACTTGTGCTTATGCAAGAGGGAAAACTAACACGCGCTAGCTTTCCTTAACGGTGGACTGATGTTGTTTGAGATGTGTTTGTGCTTGTGTAAGAGGGAAGTATCGCATGTGCAAGCTTTACTCCATGCTAGAATGATGTTGTTCGAGATATACTTGTGTTTGTGAAAGAGGGAAAGCTAACACACGCTAGATTTTCCCCACAATGGAATGATGTTATTCAAGATGTGCTTGTGCCTCTGCAAGACTGAAAGTTAGCATGCACTAGTTTTACCCCACAGAGGAATGATGTTGTTCGAGATGCGCTTGTGCTTGTGCAGGAGAGAAAGATACCACACGCTAGCTTTCCCCCACAGTGGAATGATCTTGTTCGAGATGTGTATATGCTTGTGTAAAAGGGAAAGCTAGCACGTGCTACATTTCCCCCATGGTTCGATGATGTTCGAGATGTGCTTGTGCTTGTGCAAGAGGGAAAGCTAGCATGTGCTAGCTTTCACCAACACTGAAATGATGTTATTCGAGATGTGCTTGTGCTTGTGTAAGAGGGAAAGCTAGCACATGCTAGATTCCCCCCATGGTAGAATGATGTTGTTCGAGATGAACTTGTGCTTATGCAAAAGGGAAAGCTAACACACGCTAGCTTTCCTTAACGGTGGAATGATGTTGTTTGAGATGTGCTTGTGTTTGTGAAAGAGGGAAAGCTAACACATGCTAGCTTTTCCCCACAATGGAATGATGTTATTCAAGACGTTCTTGTTCTTCTGCAAGACTGAAAGTTAGCATGCGCTAGTTTTATCCCACAAAGGAATGATGTTGTTCGAAATGTGCTTGTTCTTGTGTAGGAGAGAAAGCTAGCACACACTAGCTTTCCCCCACAGTGGAATGATCTTTTTCGAGATGTGTATATGCTTGTGTAAGAGACAAGATAGCTTTCCCCCATGGTAGGATGATATTCGAGATGTGCTTGTGCTTGTGCAAGAGGGAAAGCTAGCATGCGCTAGATTTCCCCAACACTGGAATGATGTTGTTCAAAATGCGCTTGTGCTTGTGTAAGAGGGAAATATAGCATGTGCTAGCTTTCCCCCATTGTGGAATGATGTTGTTCAATATGCACTTGTGCTTATGCAAGAGGGAAAACTAACACCCGCTATCTTTATTTAACGGTGGACTGATGTTGTTTGAGATTTAATTGTGCTTGTGCAAGAGGAAAGTTTAGCATGTGCAAGCATTCCTCCATGCTAGAATGATGTTGTTGGAGATGTGCTTGTGTTTGTGAAAGAGGAAAAGCTAGCATAGGGTAGCTTTTCCCCACAATGGAATTATGTTATTCGAGATGCACTTGTGCTTATGCAATAGGGAAAGCTAACACGTGCTTGCTTTCCTTAATGGTGGAATGATATTGTTTGAGATGTGGTTGTGCTTGTGCAAGAGGGAAGTATCGCATGTTAAAGCTTTACTCCATGCTAGAATGTTGTTGTTTGAGATGTGCTTGTGTTTGTGAAAGAGGGAAAGCTAACACACGCTAGCTTTTCCCCACAATGGAATGATGTTATTCAAGATGTGCTTGTGCCTCTGCAAGACTGAAAGTTAGCATGCACAAGTTTTACCCCACGGAGGAATGATTTTGTTTGAGATGCGCTTGTGCTTATGCAAGAGAGAAAGCTAGCACACATTAGCTTTCCCCCATAGTGGAATGATATTGTTCGAGATGTGTATATACTTGTGTAAGAGGGAAAGCTAGCATGCGCTAGCCTTCCCCCATGATAGGATGATGTTCAAGATGCACTTGTGCTTGTGTAAGAGGGAAAGCTAGCATGCACTAGCTTTAACCAACACTGGAATGATGTTGTTCGAGATGCGATTGTGCTTGTGTAAGAGGGAAAGCTATCATGCACTAGATTTCCCCCATGGTAGAATGATGTTGTTCGAGATGAACTTGTGCTTATGCAAGAGGAAAAGCTAACACATGCTAGCTTTCCTTAATGGTGGAATGATGTTGTTTGAGATGTGCTTGTGCTTGGGAAAAAGGGAAGTTTAGCATGTGCAAGCTTTCCTCCATGCTAGAATGATGTTGTTCGAGATGTGCTTGTGTTTGTGAAAGAGGGAAAGCTAACACACGCTAGATTTTCCCCACAATGGAATGATGTTATTCAAGACATGCTTGTGCTTCTACAAGACTGAAAGTTAGCATGCGCTAGTTTTACCCCATGGAGGAATGATGTTGTTCAAGATGCGCTTGTGCTTGTGCAAGAGAGAAAGCCAGCACGCACTAGCTTTCCCCCACAGTGGAATGATCTTGTTCGAAATGTGTATATGCTTGTGTAAGAGACATGCTAGCTTTCCCCCATGGTAGGATGATGTTCGAGATGTGCTTGTGCTTATGCAAGAGGGAAAGCTAGCATGCTAGCATGCGCTAGCTTTCGCCAACACTGGAATGATGTTGTCCAAATGTGCTTGTGCTTGTGTAAGAGGGAAAGATAGCACGCGATAGATTTCCCCCATTGTGGAATGATGTTGTTCGATATGCACTTGTGATGATGCAAGAGGGAAAACTAACACGCGCTAGCTTTCCTTAACGGTTGACTGATGTTGTTTGAGATTTGATTGTTCTTGTGCAAGAGGAAAGTTTAGCATGTGCAAGCATTCCTCCATGCTAGAATGATGTTGTTGGAGATGTGCTTGTGTTTGTGAAAGAGGGAAAGCTAGCATAGGGTAGCTTTTCCCCACAATGGACTGATGTTATTCAAGATGTGCTTGTGCTTCTGCAAGACTGAAAGTTAACATGCACTAGTTTTACCCCACGGAGGAATGATGTTGTTTGAGATGCGTTTTTGTTTATGCAAGAGGGAAGTATAAAATGTTCAAGCTTTACTCCATGCTATAATGATGTTGTTCGAGATGTGATTGTGTTTGTGAAAGAGGGAAAGCTAACACACGCTAGATTTTCCCCACAATGGAATGATGTTATTCAAGATGTGCTTGTGCCTCTGCAAGACTGAAAGTTAGCATGCACTATTTTTACCCCACGAAGGAATGATGTTATTCGAGATGTGCTTGTGCTTATGCAAGAGAGAAAGCTAGCACACACTAGCTTTCCCCCATAGTGGACTGATCTTGTTCGAGATGTGTATATACTTGTGTAAGAGGGAAAGCTATCACGCGCTAGCTTTCCCCCATGGTAGGATGATGTTCAAGATGCGCTTGTGTTTGTGCAAAAGGGAAAGCTAGCATGTGCTAGCTTTCACCAACACTGGAATGATGCTGTTCGAGATGCGCTTGTGCTTGTGTAAGAGGGAAAGCTAGCACACGCTAGATTTCCCCCATGGTAGAATGATGTTGTTCGAGATGAACTTGTTCTTATGCAAGAGGGAAAGCTAACATGCACTAGCTTTCCTTAATGGTGGAATGATGTTGTTTGAGATGTGCTTGTGCTTGTGCAAAAGGGAAGTTTAGCATGTGCAAGCTTTCCTCCATGCTAGAATGATGTTGTTCGAGATGTGCTTGTGTTTGTGAAAGAGGGAAAGCTAACACACGCTAGATTTTCCCCACAATGGAATGATGTTATTCAAGACCTTCTTGTGCTTCTGCAAGACTGAAATTTAGCATGCGCTAGTTTTACCCCATGGAAGAATGATGCTGTTCGAGATGCACTTGTGCTTGTGCAAGAGAGAAAGCTAGCACACACTAGCTTTCCCCCACAGTGGAATGATCTTGTTCGAGATGTGTATATGCTTGTGTAAGAGACATGCTACCTTTCCCCCATGGTAGGATGATGTTCGAGATGCACTTGTGCTTGTGCAAAAGGGAAAGCTAGCATGCGCTAGATTTCCACAACACTGGAATGATGTTGTTCAAAATGTTCTTGTGCTTGTGTAAGAGGGAAAGATAACACATGCTAGCTTTCCCACGCACTAGCTTTCCCCCATTGTGGAATGATGTTGTTTGATATTCACTTGTGCTTATGCAAGAGGGAAAACTAACACGCACTAGCTTTCCTTAACGGTGGACTGATGTTGTTTGAGATTTGATTGTGCTTGTGCAAGAGGAAAGTTTATCATGTGCAAGCATTCCTCCATGCTAGAATGATTTTGTTGGAGATGTGTTTGTGTTTGTGAAACAAGGAATGCTAGCATAGGGTATCTTTTCCCCACAAAGGGATGATGTTATTCAAGATTTTCTTGTGCTTCTGCAAGACTGAAAGTTAGCATGCACTAGTTTTACCCTATAGAGGAATGATGTTGTTCGAGATGTGCTTGTGCTTGTGCAAGAGAGAAAGATAGCAAATGCTAGCCTTCCCCCATAGTGGAATGATCTTGTTCGAGATGTGTATATGCTTGTGTAAGAGGGAAAGCTAGCACACGCTAGCTTTTCCCCATGGCAGGATGATGTTCGAGGTGCACAACACTGGAATGATGTTGCTCGAGATGGTCTTGTGCTTGTGCAAGAGAGAAAGCTAGCAGGTGTTAGCTTTCCACCATGGTGGAATGATGTTGCTCGAGATGCACTTGTGCTTATGCAAGAAGGAAAGCTAACACGCACTAGCTTTCCTTAACAGTGGAATGATGTTGTTTGAGATGTGCTTGTGCTTGTGCAAGAGGGAAGTTTAGAATGTTCAAGATTTCCTCCATGCTGGAATGATGTTGTTCAAGATGTGCTTGTGTTTATTAAAGAGGGAAAGCTAACACATGCTAGCTTTTCCCCACAATGGAATGATGTTATTCAAGATGTTCTTGTGCTTCTGGAAGACTGACAGTTAGCATGCATTGGTTTTACCCCACGAAGGAATGATGTTGTTTGAGATGTGCTTGTGCTTGTGGAAAAGAGAAAGCTAGCATGCGCTAGCTTTCCACCATGGTGGAATGATGTTGTTCGAGATGCACTTGTGCTTATGCAAGAGGGAAAGCTAACATGTGCTAGCTTTCCTTAACGGTGGAATGATGTTGTTTGAGATGTGTTTGTGCTTGTGCAAGAGGGAAGTATCGCATGTTCAAGCTTTACTCCATGCTAGAATGATGTTGTTCGAGATGTGCTTGTGTTTGTTAAAGAGGGAAAGCTAACACACACTAGCTTTTCCCCACAATGTAATGATTTTATTCAAGATGTGTTTGTGACTCTGGAAGACTGAAATTTAGCATGCACTAGTTTTACCCCATGAAGGAATGATGTTGTTCAAGATGCACTTATGTTTGTGCAATAGAGAAAGCTAGCACACGCTAGCTTTCCCCCATAGTGGAATGATCTTGTTCGAGATGTGTATATACTTGTGTAAGAGGGAAAGGTAGCACGTGCTAGCTTTCCCCCATGGTAGGATGATGTTCGAGATGCGCTTGTGCTTGTGCAAGAGGGAAAGCTAGCATGCACTAGCTTCCCCCAACACTGGAATGATGTTGTTCAAAATGTGTTTGTGCTTGTGTAAGAGGCAAAGATAGCACGTGCTAGCTTTCCCCCATTGTGGAATGATGTTGTTTGATATGCACTTGTGCTTATGCAAGAGGGAAAGCTAACACGTGCTAGCTTTCCCTAATGGTGGACTGATGTTGTTTGAGATTTGATTGTTCTTGTGCAAGAGGGAAGTTTAGCATGTGAAAGCATTCCTCCATGCTAGGATGATGTTGTTGGAGATGTGCTTGTGTTTGTGAAAGAGGGAAAGCTAGCACAAGGTAACTTTTCCCTAAAATGGAATGATGTTATTCAAGATGTGCTTCTACTTCTGCAAGATTACAAGTTAGCATGCACTAGTTTTATCCCACAGAGGAATGACGTTGTTCGAGATGCGCTTGTGCTTGTGCAAGAGAGAAAGCTAGCACATGCTAGCTTTGCCCCACAGTGGAACGATGTTGTTCGAGATGTGTATATGCTTGTGTAAGAGACATGATAGCTTTCCCCCATGGTAGGATGATGTTTGAGATGCGTTTGTTCTTGTAGAAGAGGGAAAGCTAGCGCATGGAAGAGGGAAAGCTAGCATGCACTAGCTTTCCCCAAAATTGAAATGATGTTGTTCAAGATGCACTTGTGCTTGTGTAAGAGGGAAAGCTAGCATGCACTATATTTTCCACATGGTAGAATGATGTTGTTCAAGATGAACTTGTGCTTATGCAAGAGGGAAAGCTAACACGTGCTAGCTTTCCTTAATGGTGGAATGATGTTGTTTGAGATGTGCTTGTGCTTGTGCAAAAGGGAAGTTTAGCATCTGCAAGATTTCCTCCATGCTAGAATGATGTTGTTCAATATGTGCTTGTGTTTGTGAAAGAGGTAAAGCTAGCATAGGCTAGATTTTCCCCACAATTTAATGATGTTATTCAAGATGTGCTTGTGCTTCTGCAAGATTGAAAGTTAGCGTGCACTAGTTTTACCCCATAGAGGAATGATGTTGTTCAAGATGCGCTTGTGCAAGAGAGAAAGATAGCACACACTAGCCTTACCCCATAGTGGAATGATCTTGTTAGAGATGTGTATATGCTTGTGTAAGAGACATGCTAGCTTTCCCCCATGGTAGGATGATGTTTGAGATGCGCTTGTGCTTGTGCAAGAGGGAAAGCTAACATGCGCTAGCTTTCCCCAACACTGGAATGATGTTGTTCAAAAGGCGCTTGTGCTTGTGTAAGAGGGAAAGATAGCACATGCTAAATTTCCCCCATTGTGGAATGATCTTGTTCGATATGCACGTGTACTTATGCAAGAGGGAAAACTAACATGCGCTAGCTTTCCTTAACGGTGGACTGATGTTGTTTGAGATTTAATTGTGCTTGTGCAAGAGGGAAGTTTAGCATGTGCAAGCATTCCTCCATGCAAGAATGATGTTTTTGGAGATGTGCTTCTGTGTGTAAAAAAGGGAAAGCTAGCACAGGGTAGCCTTTCCCCACAATGGAATGATGTTATTTGAGATGCACTTGTGCTTATGCAAGAGGGAAAACTAACACGTGCTAGCTTTCCATAACAGTAGAATGATGTTGTTTGAGATGTGTTTGTGCTTGTGCAAGAGGGAAGTATCGCATGTTCAAGCTTTACTCCATGCTAGAATGATGTTGTTCAAGATGTTCTTGTGTTTGTGAAAGAGGGGAAGCTAACACACGCTAGCTTTTCCCCACAATGGAATTATGTTATTCAAGATGTGCTTCTGCCTCTGCAAGACCGAAAGTTAGCATGCACAAGTCTTACCCCATGAAGGAATGATGTTGCTCAAGATGCACTTGTATTTGTGCAATAGAGAAAGCTAGCACACACTAGATTTCCCCCACAGTGGAATGATCTTGTTCGAGATGTGTATATATTTGTGTAAGAGGGAAAGCTAGCATGTGCTAGCTTTCCCCCATGGTAGGATGATGTTCGAGATGCACTTGTGCTTCTGCAAGTGGTAAAGCTAGCATGTGCTAGCTTTCCCCAACACTGGAATGATGTTGTTCAAAATGCGCTCGTGCTTGTGTAAGAGGGAAAGATAGAATGTGCTAGATTTCCCCCATTGTGGAATGATGTTGTTCGATATGCACTTGTGCTTATGCAAGAGGGAAAACTAACACGTGCTAGCTTTCCTTAATGGTGGACTGATGTTTTTTGAGATTTGATTGTTCTTGTGCAAGAGGGAAGTTTAGCATGTGCAAGCATTCCTCCATGCTAGAATGATGTTGTTGGAGATGTGCTTGTGATTGTGAAATACGGAAAGCTAGCATAGGGTAGCATTTCCCCACAATGGAATGATGTTATTCAAGATGTGCTTGTGCTTCTACAAGATTGAAAGTTAGCATGCACTAGTTTTACCCCATAGAGGAATGATGTTGTTCAAGATGCGCTTGTGCTTGTGCAAGAGAGAAAGCTAGCACACACTAGCTTTCCCCCACAGTGGAATGATCTTGTTCGAGATGTGTGTATGCTTGTGTAAGAGACATGCTAGCTTTCCCCCATGGTAGGATGATGTTCGAGATGTGCTTGTGCTTGCACAAGAGGGAAAGCTAGCATGCGCTAGCTTTCCCCAAAACTCGAATGATGTTGTTCGAGATGCGCTTGTGCTTGTGTAAGAGGGAAAGCTAGCATGCACTAGATTTGCCCCATGGTAGAATGATGTTGTTTGAGATGAAATTGTGCTTATGCAAGAGGGAAAGCTAACATGAACTAGCTTTCCTTAACGGTGGAATGATGTTGTTTGAGATGTGCGTGTGCTTATGCTTGTGCAAGAGGGGAGTTTAGCATGTGCAATATTTACTCCATGCTAGAATGATGTTGTTCGAGATGTGCTTGTGTTTGTGAAAGAGGGAAATCTATCACATGCTAGCTTTTGCCCACAATTGAATGATGTTATTCAATATGTGCTTGTGCTTCTGCAAGACTGAAAGTTAGCATGCACTAGTTTTAACCCATGGAGGAATGATGTTGTTCAAAATGCAGTTGTGCTTGTGCAAGAGAGAAATCTAGCACACACTAGCTTTCCCCCATAGTGGAATGATCTTGTTCGAGATGTGTATATTCTTGTGTAAGAGGGAAAGATAACACATGCTAGATTTCCCCCATGGTAGGATGATGTTTGAGATGCACAACGCTGGAATGATTTTGTTTGAGATGCACTTGTGCTTGTGTAAAAGGGAAGGCTAGCATGCGCTAGCCTTACCCCATGGTGGAATGATGTTGGTCGAGATGCACTTGCGATTGCGTAATAGGGAAAGCTAATACGTGCTAGCTTTCCTTGATGGTTTAATGATGTTATTCAAGATGTGCTTGTGCTTGTGTGAGAGGGAAGTTTAGCATGTGCAAGCTTTCCTCCATGCTAGAATGATGTTGTTCGAGATGTGCTTGTGTTTGTGAAAGAGGGAAAGCTAGCACAGGCTAGCTTTTCCCCACAATGGAATGATATTATTCAAGATGTGCTTGTGCTATTGCAAGACTAAAAGTTAGAATGCACTAGTTTTACCCCACAGAGGAATGATGTTGTTTGAGATGAGCTTGTGCTTGTGCAAGAGAGAAATATTGCACACGCTAGCCTTCCCCCACAATGGAATGATCTTGTTCGAGATGTGTATATGCTTGTGTAAGAGGGAAAGCTAGCACGTGATAGCTTTTCCCCATGGTAGGATGATGTTCAAGATGCAAAACACTAGAATAATGTTGTTTGAGATGGTCTTATGCTTGTGCAAGAGAGAAAGCTAGTAGGCACTAGATTTACACCATGGTGGAATGATGTTGTTCGAGATGAACTTGTGCTTATGAAAGAGGGAAAGATAACATGCGCTAGCTTTCCTTAATGGTGGAATGATGTTGTTTGAGATGTGCTTGTACTTGTGCAAGAGGGAAGTTTAGCATGTTCAAGCTTTCCTCCATGCTGGAATGATGTTGTTCGAGATGTGCTTGTGTTTGTGAAAGAGGGAAAGATAGCACACACTAGCTTTTCCCCACAATGGAATGATGTTATTCAAGATGTTCCTGTGCTTCTGCAAGACTGAAAGTTAGCATTCAATGGTTTTACCCCACGGAGGAATGATGTTGTTCAAGATGTGCGTGTGCTTGTGCAAGAGAGAAAGCTAGCACATGCTAGCTTTCCCCCACAGTGGAATGATATTGTTCGAGATGTGTATATGCTTGTGTAAGAGGGAAAGCTAGCACGTGCTAGATTTCCCCCATGGTAGGATGATGTTCAAGATGTACAACACTAGAATGATGTTGTTTGAGATGGTCTTGTGCTTGTGCAAGAGAGAAAGCTAGCATGCGCTAGCTCTCCACCATGGTTGAATGATGTTGTTCAAGATGCACTTGTGCTTATGCAAGAGGGAAATCTAACACACACTAGCTTTCCTTAACGGTGCAATGATGTTTCTTGAGATGTGTTTGTGCAAGAGAGAAAGCTATCACATGCTAGCTTACCCACATGGTGGGATGATTTTCAAGATTCTCTAGTGCTTGTGCAAGAGGGAAAACTAACAGACTCTAGCTTTCCCCTAGGTTGGAGTGATGTTGTTCAACATGTGTTTGCGCTTGTGCTTATGAAAGAGGGAAATTTAGCTTGTGTTATCTTTTTCCTACAGTGGAATCATGTTGTTCAACATGTACTTGTGCTTGTGCAAGAGGGAAAGCTAACATGAGCTAGCTTTCCCCAATGGTGGGATGATGTTGTCTGAGATGAGCTTGTGTTTTCCCATGAAGGAAAGCTAGCACAAGCTATAATTCTCGTAGAGTGGGATGATGTTGTCCAAGATGAGCTTGTTCTTATGCAAGAGGGAAATATAGCACGCACTAGCTTCCCCCACGGTGGGATGATGTTGTCCGAGATGAGCTCATGCTGGTGCAAGAGAGAAATCTAGCATGAGCTAGCTTTACCCACTGGTGGGATGATGTTGTTTGAGATGGACTCTTGCTTTTGCAAGAGGGATAGATAACACGCCTAATGGTGGGATGATGTTGTTCGAGATGCACTCCTACTTGTGCAAGAGGGAAAGCTAGAATGCACTAACTTTCTGCCATGGTGGGATGATATTGTTCGTGATGTGCTCCTACTTGTGCAAGAGGGAAAGCTAGGGTGTTCTAGCTTTCCCCCTCGGAAGGATGATGTTGTTCAAGATGCACCCCTGCTTGTGCAAGAGGGAAAGATAGCATGCACTAGCTTTCCCCCAAAGTGGGATGATGTTTTTCAAAATGTGCTCCTACTTGTGCAAGAGGGAAAGCTAGCACGCATTAGCTTTCCCCCATAATGGGATGATGTTTAAGATGTTCTCCTTCTTGTTCAATATGGTAATCTAGCATGCACTAGATTTCCCTCATGGTTATGACTCATGAGATCCTCATTATGCTATCTTTCTTGCAAAATAATTTGATGGCTCCAACTACTTTTCAGCCATTGATTGAAATTGTGGAAAAACATTAAATGCACCAACCATTTTAGACTAATAAATACAAGTTTTTTTGCTAAAAGCATCAAGGAAATCTCAAAAAAAAATCATCCCACATACATATTCTACATATTTAGGATGACAAATATAACTGTGCACTAAATCTAGCACCCCACATTCTAGTGTAGACATTGTGCCTTCTAATTTGCTTGTCAATTGCACAATATTCATGAGTTCAAATTAGAATCATTTTTTTTTGTTCATCATCCAATTTACCATGCTTTTATTTTTCATTTCTAATAGGGTTTTGGCATTCACATAAAGAAACCTCTAATGACACTAGTCCACAAACTATTTTCTATAATAGATTATGCAACTTATAAATTAAACTTTAAAACATATAAATTCCCTTCTAAGGAGCATGTAAATGAACATTCCTTGCTTGGTTATTCACAATGCCAATTTTTAAGTGGAATTTAACATTCTAGCCAAAATCTATTATTTTTGCAATAGATTTCAAATCCCTTGCCAAATTTGGCATGTGCAACACTCCTTGCAGAATATTCCTTCCTCCATTAGCAATAGGGACTTTCAACTCTCCAAAGTCGTATACTTTATGGCAACTTTTATCTCTGAACTAGATAATTCTATTCATGTAAAGATGACAATAAATCTGGAGGAATTTTTATTTCCTTGTCATGTGCTATGTCGTTCATAAGTATATAGTGAAGAAATCTTAGTCATTGGAGTTCTCCATATCAACTTTAAAATCTTGATAATGTTGATTTCTACATACGACAAGATGAAACAATGCAATCTTCCACTTTGAATAGTCTCTTTGTATGAGCCCTAACATATGACAATAATTCCACCTCATAATTTTCTTGTTCTTATATTTTTGTGGTTGCTTGCCACCCTATTGTTGGCATGTAGTGTGGCCTTACATTACTTTATAAATTGTTTCGTTTTGTTTCTTTTGCACCCATTTTTGTTACTCTTTCAACATGGCTCTGTTGGAAAATATTTTGTTTCCCCTTTCTTTTGGCATAGAAAGCAACTTATCCCCCAATGTTGGTGTTCTTGCATCAATTCTTCTAATTTCTTCTTACAATGCATCAAAAACCATCTCAAAATATGAATTTTCTATGTTCAACATAAGTTATTATTTTCAAAGTATAAGATGATTGTGGCAATGAATTCAATAAAATTAGAAATGTTGGGATTGCAAAACTTTTATAGTCATCCCTAACACTAGCAAAATGGGAAAATAAATTGAGTAAAAAAATGTGATCACTCATACCTTTTCCCTCCACATAATTCATGTTATAAATTTTTGTATGTTACATTACCTATTTTGGACTAAATAGTACTACATCTTTTCGTTGGTCTTATAGTTGTTGGTGACTATTTGAATATTATATCAAAATGAGAGTTCTATTATGGACATTTCTTTATTCTCTTCCTAAATATTGAACTTCATCCTTACTAGTAGTAAGAGGACTTGGTTTCCATATCAGTTTCATTAGCAATACCAATTTCTCCTTTCCCTTTCAAAGCCATGTTAGGTTAATCATTGAGTGTTTGTGGTTTATTGTGGCACATGGTTTTAGCCTATGGTTTTCATGTGCTGGCAGTGTATTTAAAAGGCTTAATGTCTACATTATAATGTGTCTCAAATGGATCGTGTTGGTTGAATTAGGCATGGTCT
>JASDQU010589555.1:62567-80692 GCA_032191745.1 Picea mariana
TAATGGAAAACCCCCCTACTCTTTTTGTACAATTTTTTGAATATAATATAACCCTATCTCTTTTTAGTTTTAAAAAAATATAATCTTGAGTCATTGATTGATGTGTTTACTGATGGTGGTTTTCAAGCCCATTGCTTTCGTAACTCATGGCATTACGTATGGTAATGAATATTTAATGGCTTGAGATATTCCATTGTACAAATCCACAATCCACTGGTGTTGACATCGCTTGTCTAGTTTTTCCAAGGTTAATAGATATGTATTAGGTTTTGGTTTTCTCAATAGACTTGGACTAGAGTGACCTATCAATTTCATGGATGGTGTCTCAAATCTTGGTATAGATTTGGAGTGGTCGTATTTGGCCCATTTAGTCCTTGTGAATCATGTAGGTTGAATTAATGGTGTTTTTTGATACTTAAAATAAAACCAAACCAACAAAATAATGAATCCATGGAGGCATGAGTGAGTAATTTCTTCCAAAGCTTCCATTATCAAGTGCTATTTGATTAGGAACTAATAAAACCCACCTAGAAAATGCAAAGAGTATGTCACAAGATTTGGAACAACTAGATATTCTGTCAGTTGTGTCCACACCCATGATGAAATTAGTGTTTAGGGATCTCAAAAGATCCCTATGCAAATGTGACTAAACTCCATATGGAAAGGTAGCATGGGTAGTGTGGTTGTGTAGAGAAGCAATATGACAACTGAAAGATGCATTGCCGAATTTGAATGTGAGTGCACACAACAACGTTAATGACCCTAGTCAAACAAAAACTATGCGATGTGAGGGATTATGTTCCTGGAGTTGTAGTGATCATAAAATTTTAATAAGTGGTAGGAAGCAGAAGACATAGTTAAATTCAAGAGCGCTAATAGTTCAAAGACACCAAGGAAGAAGAGGGAAGTCAGTATTAGACTAATGCACACAAATTGAAGTGATGGTTCATGGGTTTATGAAAATTAGTGAATGACACATAGAAATGGAGCACTTGTGGAAGTACACAGATGATAATATCTAAAGAAGTACTCAGTTACAGAGTTTTTTGTTTGGTTCACTATATTTGGAGCAGGAAGGAATTTGGGAAAACAAGTAGGTAGACGCTTCATGCATAATTTTTTTAGGCATACAATTTAATTATTTTTATGGAGTTGGATTTTATGACATGCAAATGGACATATAGTTGTAATACCGATTTAGGGATGCATGCCCTTGGTTTGAATTTTCACCAGTGTAAAGTCTATAATTAGACTTATGAGATAGGGGGACATCTTGTATTCCCAAAAACTAGGTAATCAAATTTTTTTATTACTCAAAAAATATTCTTACAATACTTTTCCCCATAAAAAAATTGAAGGGGTCATTTCCCCTTTATAGAATATCTAGGAAGATACTAGAAAATGCATAGAAAGATTCTATAAAAATGTTGGTATCCTATAACATCCCCCATCTTAATTTAGAAATATTACTTCACAAAAATACACATAAATTCAAAAATGTTCTCCTAACTAAATTCTTGTAGCTTACCAACTACAAATTATACACAGATTTAACCATTGTGGATACCATTATTTGAATGTAATTATATCTTTCTATATTACATTAATGTTTCATCCTCACTAAGAAAAATCGTGTGCACAACAAACTTTGTAATCCATGCAAAAACTATTTTCTAGCAAACAAGATGATTCAAGAAATGCGACAAAATCTAGTTATAATTACTACTAAAAAATCTACTAACGGATACATTTAAATATAGAATTATGAACAACATGGAAAAAAATGTCATGCAATTGTCCATAGTAGTTAAAAACATAAATGAAACTAATAAATTCACTAAAACAACATATCATTCATTCTCATGCACATAGTAAAACATGCAACAATTAAACTCATAAATTAACTCAAGAACTCAGATAAACACTCATCTATATAAAAAAATTGTGCAACTAGCTACTTGGGACATACATTCCACCCAAACATAGAATTATTGTTCTAAATATCAACAACAATTCACCCCCGATATTGGGCTAGGATTCCACAAGAAAAGGGTGTCTCTCACTATTCCCTCACAACTTAGATATCCCACAAGCAACTAGTATTGTCCTACAAGTATCCTGATTTCCACCAGCTTTCTTCCTCTGGAACTGATCGACCCATGGAATGTACCCCTTCATTTCTCTCATTCCATCGAGCATCCTGTTCATTTATTAGGGTCTCTCTTGCACAACTAACCAAGAATATCTCTATTGGAAACTCCAACGAAGTCACTACTAAAAAAACTACCAGTAAATAACAAAAACCACCACATTTTGTTACAATGAAACTCCCACTGTAGTTCAATGTTTAGAAATGAAAAACTGGCTCTTCAATATTCAAATCCAAAATGATCAAAACATGATTTAGCATGCTCCATAATTCACTCACCCTTCTTTCCCTAGCTCCCATGCTCTCATTTCATGCTCTCTACTTTTTTTTTCATGTCAAAAACATGCTTGTTCTTACCATACAAATTTTCCTCTATTTTCTCAAGCAATTTGACTGCTGACTTTGCCAATTGTTGATTATAATTCATCCCCATTCTCCCACTAACTATGGGATGTGACTTTTTACACACACCCTCTTACATAATTTTAATGATTGGGCTCTTATACACTCAACCATAAAATTAGAAGCTATCCCCAATGATGATAGAATTTAGGAAAATGGGTTGAATTGATACCCATAAATAAGTTCCCCTTGGACCACATCTTAGACACTCTCTTCTCTTGCAGAAAAATCATCCTCCAAATCTTTCCATGTCCCTCGGTAGTCGATATCTCATTTTATTTATTTAAAAACAAAAATATAATTCACATATTATATTTCTTATACATAGCCACATTTAAGATATACAGTATGCATTAATTAAATTGGGGATTATAGCGGGGATATTACATTTCCACTCCCCTACAATTTTTCACCATCCTTAGTGCACAACACCATGCCGAAAATACACATACAAATTTACATCATAATATTAAGAAAATAAATTACGAAATCTGTTTACTCTCCAATAGTAGTCCCAATCATAATCTCTCATTCTTCTCAACCTATTGATTCAAGGATTGTTCCCCTTTCATTTCCCTAAGTCCACCTGGAAGCACCATTCTTTTATCAGGGCTATCAATGTAGGTGTTATCGGACAAATCGATAAGTGTTGACAAAAATAGATCTCCCTAGTTTCACCCGAAACTAGAACAAAACAAGACAGAATATAAAACTTTCCCTAACTTTTAAATATCAAGCATACTAACTAACAAGAGATAAATGACATACCTTTTAAATGCCATTTGTCCTTGCTAGTGCCATCCTTGCTACGTTCCAAGGCTTATGGGATGTTGAACCTATAAAATGACATAATCCAACGAAGTGAAAGAAACAATGTATACTTAACAAAACCTATGTCTGTGATCAAGGAGTCATACAATAAAATAAGAACAATTTTATGGGAAAGAAATATATTACTGTATTAAATATTGTGGAACAAAGATACAACTAGATGCCTTGATGTTGTTAGGTTCCTTCCAACAGTTCGTTGCTTCACACACACTTATGCTCCTGCCTATTTTTTCATATCATTGGTTTGGATTCCAGGACCTCTCTGCCAAGAAATTCCATCTATGCCCTTCATTTCACTTTGCATGAGAATTCCATGATATATTGGGGTCGCGCTATTTCTAGTGAAATTTCATTTCAATTAATTAATTTGAAGCACACTCAGAAATTTTATATGACATCCTACCTTATTTTTTTCATATCCTACTATCATCTCTTTGAGGACATGCCGAAGGAAATAAGCATTGATTTTAAGGTGGAACCAATTTTCTCATGATATTCAACTTTATGGAGGAACAAAGCTCAATACAATTTTTACCTGGTTCAAAATAATTTTATTCAAGAGCTTAAAAAGTTAGTTTTTGTCCCTAGTACATTGAGATTATCACTCGAGGCTAGCACCTTTCTTATGGTAAAAGGTGTCTTTGAGACCACTGAATATTTCATTATTATTATGTTATTTGGATGTGAAGAGAATCATTTCTCCTCTTGTTTTATGTATCATATAAGAATTTTTTTGTGGATGTTTGTAGGAAATATAATTCCTAGGCCCACTTCTTCAATGCTAAGAGAAACAAGTAGTTTATCCTATTGCCTTGGAAAATTGGAGAAATCATTGTAAAACACTTACCCCATTTACATGAACTTGCAAGTAATCTTGACCAACTGGGATTAAAAGAAGCTCAACTTTTTGAGGGTTTCGACCCAAATGATAGGTTTATTGGACATATGGCCTCAATTGTGATGCATAAGCATCAACAACACATCAACAACAACGCACTAGGAGGGAACATGTCCCAAGCAAGCCAACCTTCTCATTTTGAGTTTAAATCTCAAATTTAATGTAATTAAATATTGTAAGGCTTGAGGAAGAGAGATACATTGTATTGTGCAAGGATAAATGTAATTTTCCTTTAATGGCTGACAGGTAAGTGAATCTAGATGACTAGATGTAAATTAAATGTAATTTAATGTAAGTAGGTGATGAAGGCTCGAGAAGCCCCTCTTTTGTAAAAAAATATCAATGTATTGAGATCATAAGGCATTAGTGCAAAGAGAGAATATCATGACAAGAACAAGATAAGAAGGGAGAGGAGATAAGAACTGTGACTCTGTTGTAGTATAGTGTTGTAAACATTGTAAAAAACATTCAGATTTAATGAAAGCATATTTCCCTGCATGTGATTCTCTATGTATGTGTTCCATGTGAATTAATGTTTGTTTCTAAAAGTTTACTGTGCATATTTATGAATGTTATGAGTGTTTAAATGTTCCCTTTGCAGGAATATATATAATCCCTTATCTATGTGAGTTTTTGAGTTTTTTGGGGATCTCAATGATAGTGCAAGGAGTGCACACCAGAGTTGTTACAAAACTATGAGAAGCCAGCACAAGAACTCATTAAGGAGTTCTGTAAGGAGCATGCTAGGTGGGAAAACCAAAACCATGTCACGAGATCAGAAAGGATAGTGTAATGAGTGCACAGAGAAAGCACAAGAAGTGCACCTACACTCAGAGAAGTGTAAAATCTCAAGGGAAGGCCAATGCAAGTGTGCACAGAGTAAGCACAAAGAGTTCACAGGTGAGTCTTTATAGTCTAAGACTCAGGAGAGTGAGTGTGAAGAGTGCATGAAGACAACACTTCATTAATTGATGGTCAAGCTCAGGAGGAAAATAATAGAGTGCCATGATGGCATAAGAATCCATCTGAAGGAACAAAGGTACGCACTCATTTGTATTTAAAGAACTCTAAGCTCAGGAGAGAAAACACAAGTGTGCATAGAGCCTATGCAAGGAGTGAAAAAGTTAAGGACTTTCTAAATTTCTAGACTGCAGAGAAGCACAAGAAGTGAACATGCGACCTCTTTAAGTAACAAAGATCAGGAGGGAAGTGCAAGGTGTGTGCCTAAGTTCAAGTCTTTTACATATAAAAATATTAGGAGGAAAGAACAATGCATGCACCATAGGTCCAAGTCCTTTGACTCGAAAAAGCTTGAGGAGGGATAGCGATAAGTCCCCAAAAAGAAGAAATATATTTCTAAGAAATAGCAATGGATGAGATTTGTTAAGGAGAAGACAAATTCTCTTCCATCCATCAGATCAAGGTAAGTAGCGCAGAGTGTAAACCCTTAACTCCTTCGGACTTCACCTCTTCAACTGTTTTAAGTCATTTGATGTAAAGGAGGAAGAATCTCTGAAGTCCCGATGTGAATCTACATGATAGATCACCGAGAAGTGTGTCGATCGTTGGATTGTCCCAACATAGATATGGGTCATCGGATCAAGCCCAGGCAGGAGGAGGAGCGTTGTGGAAAATACCATATCCCAACCATCAGATCTGTGTGAAGGAGAGCAAGATTTGTAGATCTCACGACAATTTAGGGATTCAACACTCAGGGAGAAACAGGTTCTTGTGTTACCAGGAGGAAGATCTCCTAAAGTTTCTAACTCTGGACTGAATCCTGACCATTCTTTGTTGGGGACACATGTGAATAGATTTAGCAAGCGTCTGGAAGTCTAACATTCAACAATTCGGGAGAAAATGTGTATTGGATTCTTGGAACTCCGGAAGCCCACAATTCCAAAGTAGATCAGGGCCATTGGTTTTTGGAGAGGTGTGGACCATTGATCCATGGTCCCTCTAGGATTTCTCCCGTTCAATGTTAAGAGGGATTGGATTGTTGTGTTGTAAGATCATCTAAATCCCTAAGCTCTAGAGCCAGAGAATGTTAGTGTAGTTCACTTTTTCCTCATTCGAGTGATTTGTGTCATTGTGTTCGTAGATCCTCTGAATCCTAAAGCTCTAAAGTGTCAGAGTCACGAAGCACTGGAGCACCAGTCTCGTAGTTTTCCAGTTCAACATTTGGAGGATTTTGCATGTTGTGTGGTTAAAATTCCTGAATCCCGAAGTAGCAGAGTGTCGGAGCACCGAAGCTATGGATAAGCACCTTGTGGATAATCCCTTAGTCCCAGCCCTTGGTCACATGAGATTTTTGGCCGAAGTTAAGGGGATAATGCCCAAAATATGATTTTAAGGATAAAGAGGCTTAGAGAAGGAGCTCGTGGGGTTCATATTTGTACAGGCCTACAATCAAGGAGAAATAAAAGGGGCATGTGTCCATTAAGAGGGGATCCAGTAGGGATCTCAGAGATAATTCATCTCCTGCATAGAACCATCCTTGACCGGGTGGTTTCACAAACTTCAAGAAGGGGTGGGGGTTTGCACCAAATTGGTTATTCTTCTTATTCTAACAAAATTGAACAATTTAAAGAAGGGGTGGAGATAATTTGAATCTCCCTGAAGTTTCAGTCGACCAATATTTTAATGACATGGAATAATTAGTCAGTAAAAATGAGGTTTATAAAAAACAAGGTAGAGAGGTAATAGATACAAGTCTTAGTTGACCGACTTCGTCACAAAAGAGTACCCCAGTAAAAACAAATCCTAGGAGCAGTGGTATGGATATGGGGAAAACAACGGCTGGGAGTTCAAACGATGGCGGTTATAAGAACGCACTAAAGAAAAATATTAAAAAATATCATATTGTATTTACTTCTTCTAAAAGAGAAAGAGATACAAAAAAATAGGGTTAGACATACCTAAAACCCAATAAATCCCAAGATATATGGATGTAGACAAGCTTATTGAAGAATCTAGTTGGTCTCAACAAAGAAAATTGGAAAATAAAGAAATCATTGAATCCCTAGTCACTTAGGAACTTAAGATATTTGAAGAAGATTCTGTAACCTTGCACCACACAACGTATGATTGACTTTCTAATAAACTATTAATTGAAAAAATTAATACAAAAAATAGAAATTCATCCAAGAAAAGGAAATAAACAATTGATTTTGATGGGGTTGCATCATAAAAAATTGTACAATTCCATGAAGAAACTGGAGAATCCCTTAAACAATCTATTGGTAATATTGAAAAGGAAAATTTATAATTAAAACAAAAAAAAAATGAATTAGAGGAAACTTTACTTCTAGGACCTTTATTTCCAGAACCTTTTAATACAATTCAACCAACACTTTCTTTAGAAGATATCCTGGAAAGAAACAATCAATTGAAAGGTTTGTCAAGTTTGTTACAAGAAATAAGAAAATATGTTGGATATGGGATACATAAAGGAATAGATTTATTCAATAAATTTGGGAGTTTGCACAAAGTTCCACCAACTTTGTAGCAAGAATTAAAAAATTCAAAGAATACCTTGTGTGTACATTGTGTGTACATTCTCGACCAAAGAATACGTTGTGTGTATATTCTTGACCAAAGCTTCAATATTAAGCAATATCTACAAAAGCGAGAAAAACCTTCCTTCAAATATCTGGATGAAACAAATTAATGAATGTTGGTTGAAGAGACTTATGAATTTGAGAGAAATGATAAGTTAACTAGATGCTTTTAAGAAAAAAATAGGTGACGTATTCTTTAATATGGTTTATCTCACGAAATAACTTGATGTCCCTAGTCTATTAATGGATACAATACTTTCATCAAAAGAACAATTGTTATACTAGCTTAATGTATTGAAAGTTGCATTGGAAAACAAGTTCACTCAAACAATAGAATTGTTTGAAGAAGTAGTCGAAAGGTGGCTAGTCATAT
The DNA here is from genome assembly GCA_032191745.1 of Picea mariana. NCBI lineage: Eukaryota > Viridiplantae > Streptophyta > Pinopsida > Pinales > Pinaceae > Picea > Picea mariana. The sequence continues at coordinate 70,781 of JASDQU010589555.1, forward strand.
ACATCAATAGAAATGATGATGTAGATGACACATTGCATGAATCATGCATGGAATTGAGAGATGTGGATAATGAGTAGTTTGAAATAAAGAAAAGGAATGATATCAAGGTCCCCCCCATGAGGGAATATATTGAATATTGGTTAAGAAAATACTTAGTCAAAATCACTGAGCCAGAACAAAAAGAAACAGTTGCAATAGTTATGCCACCTCAACCATAACAATCATCTACAAAAGAGGCACCTCCAATCAAGTAAAAGGTTTAGAAAAAAATTACATCACAGTGATTCAAGAAGCAACCTTATTCCTCCCCTTCTTATCATTGTTCTATAGTCATTTGTCATACTTCCTTCCATTTCCCATTAATCTATGAAACCCAATATTATATTTGATTATTTTTCTTGTGTCTTCCAAGTCATTTCATTTCATGGTCAGCAGTAGCCCCATCCTAGTCGTCTTTTAAGGAAAAATGAAAATATTTATTTTCAAGACATTTATCTTGTATGTTTAAATACCTATATTGTTTTTTAGGTTCCAAAAGAACTATTTTGTGATATTACATTATTGTAATCTCAAATAATTTTATTCAAGCATGACATTTCAAATTTGTATCTATCATATTTTTTTTTTTGCTCAATGAAATCATCATATAAAGTTCTCTGCCATATGAAGTCTATAATCTCTTGCTTCCTTTGTTTGGATATTGAATTATGTCTTGATGAATGTTGTGATGGAAATGCCATTCTATTTACTTTCATACTCTATTATTTTTTGAACTCTGTAATATATTTTAATTAGTTTCCTTTCATAAGATACCTGGTCCTATATCATGTATTCTTTCCATGTGAATATTTATTTCAAATAAGCATGTTCCTTCTTAGGCAATGCTTATATTTCTGCATGAAATTTAATAATAGAGGAGTACCACCTCTTAAAACACAGTGGGATTTTATCCTTGTGAGTTTGAATTAAATAACATAAAACCATCTTTTAGATCAATACATGTATGCAACTAGCCCTATATTATTTAATATTTAAAAAGGACCACAAAATCTTGTTGCCAAATTTGGGAAGCAACCTAATCTTAATGAACTTTTTTTGACTTTAACTTTTAGAAAAACATGTTTTCCCACATTAATATCTATAAAATCTTTGTTCTTGTCTGCATAATTTTTTTTCCTATCCTTGGAAGCCTTTAAATTCTTCCTAATCCTATTGATCTTCTCTTCCATTTCCTTTAACGAATATGTCCCAATGACAACTATGTTTGTTGGGTTATCCCAACCCACTGGTGTTTTAAAATTCTTGTCATACAATGCTTCAAATGGGATCATTTTTAATGAGACATGATACCCATTCTTGTAAGAAAAATATGCTAAGTGGATATAATATTCCCACTTTGATGGTTGGTCCATCACACACATCTTGAGCATGTATTCAATTTTTCTGTTAGTCCTCCTTTTTTTTCCCATCTGACTCTGGATGATCTGTTGTACTAATATTTAAGCTTGTTCAAAAGCCTTTGAAAAAACCTTTCCAAATATTAAATGTGAATTTTGGATCTCTGTCTAAAACAATTCCCATAGGCACCCCATGTAACATGGAAACTTATTTCATGCAAATCTATGCAATTTTTGTTTCCATGTGTTTTGTATTCACATGAATAAAATGTGTTTCCTTAGTTAATTAATCCACCACCACCATGCTTGAATCACACTACTTCACTGTTCTGGGAAACTTTGTAATAAAATCAATTTTAATCACTTCCCATTTCCACTTAGGAATGAAAAATGGTTGTAGCATCCCTTCTAGATGTATATGCTCTCTTTTCACCTTTTGGAATTAAACTAGACACCTAACAATATAATTAGCCACTTCTTTCTTCATTATTGACCAAAAGTATTAGCTTCTTACAACTACAATTGTTTTTAAATATCTCGGATGCCCAACATATGGCACATTCTGCATTTAACTCAACATTGTATTTTTCATTTCTCTAAAATATGGCACATTTATTTTTCCTCTATACGTGAGTATTCCATCCTCTTACAACCCATAATATTTAAATTTTTGTTTTAAAATTCCTTGTTGTAATGTTTCTTTTATTTTTAGATATTGTTGATCTGAATTTGCAATCCCTAAAATTCTATCTCTTAAATGTGTGTTGTACATTCTAATGGATTCAATATGCATTTCATGATCTCTTCTATTGAGTGCATCAACAACCTAATTTTCCTTACCTTTTATATGCTTAATTTCAAAGTCATATTCAATTAGAAATTCCATCCATCTAGCTTTTTTGGCATTTGATGTGGGTTGTCCAAACAAAAGGTTCAAACCATAGTTTTATATCCTTAGCTCAAATATTATCCCCATGAGGTAATGTCTCCACATTTTTAATGCATGAACAATGTCTACTGATTCCAATTCACGTGTATCATAATTCCTCTCGTTCTCTTTTAATTTTATTGACTCATAGCATACAACATGGTCTTTCTAAGTGACAACTCCACCGAACCCTTCCTTGCACACATATGTGAATGCAACAAAATATTCATCTAGATCTACAATATTCAACATTGGCACACTTGACAAAGTGTCTTTCAACTGTTAAAATCTCTTTGCACACTTGGATGTCCATTCAAATTTCTCTCCCTTATTTTGCAAGGAAGTGATTGGGATTGCAATCTTTGAAAATTCTTTAATGAACCTTTGTGAATAACTAGAAATACCCATGAACAATTTGACCTCTGCCACATTTCTCGGCACTAGCCATCCTCTAATGGCCTCTATATTCTCGATATCAACTGTTATCCCATATACTGAAATAATATGCCCCAACTAGTGAATATTATTTTGATAAAAGATGCACTTACTTAGCTTGGCATACAACTTATGATCTCTCAAACCTTGTAGAACCATTATAAAATGATGATCATGCTCTTTCTCTCTTTTAGAGTAGATGATAATATCATCAAAGAAAATAATTGAAAACTTATCCAAGTATTCCCTGAACACTCCCTTCATTAGACACATGAAAACAACTAGGAAACTTGATAGCCCAAAGGGAACTAGTGTAAATCCATAATGCCCATATATTGGTATGGACATGGTATTATTGGTCTCTTGTTCCTTTATCCTCACTTGATGGTAACCTAATCTCAATTTGATATGCAAAAATATTCTTGCACTTCTCAGCTAGACAAATAGGTCATCAATCCTTGGAAAATGATGTTTATTCTTTATGGTGATATTATTTAGTTGTCTAAAATAAATACATAACCTTAAGGTTTCATATTTCTTATTCAAAAAAATAACTAGGGATCCCCAGGGTGACACACTTGGGAATATATACCCCTTCAAAAAAAAATTAAGCTGCATATGTAACTCTTTCAATTATGGTTCTCCCAATATGTGAGGTGTCTTGGATATTGGGGAAGATCTTGGCACCAAATAAAAAAGTAAATCAACGTCTCTCCTTAGTGGTAGTCTTGGTATTTCCCCAAAATCATCTTCAAAATATTTCAATACCATATCTTCTTCAATACTTTACACTTTATCCTTAGTTACCTATTCCATATGAGATGCAAAAAATTGGCATCCTTTCCTGAAACTATTTTTCAGCTACATGGCTGAAATTTCTCTAACAATTACAACTCTCAGAATTCTTTGAATCTTTCTTTGTTTCCCTCCCTCATCAAGACAAGTTATTTTATTGTTGTAACAATCTAGGAAAATATGGTGTTTTTCGAACCAATCCATGCCAATTCGATAGTCATATGAACTCAAAGTTATGATGTTCACATCTACCTTTGTGTTGATTCCACTCGTGTCTATTGGAAAATCTTTAAACGAATCATTGATATTTGTCTTAGCGCTTGTGGCTAACTAAACTAACCAATATTTCTTATTCTTACTCCTTTTCAAGTGGAATATTTCAACAATGTTAGAGTTTATGTAATTGTGGGTAGCTCCAGAATCAATTAAAATTTCTATGGGATGGTTATTAATCTTACCTTCCACTTCAATCATGTGGGATTGATACTCTACTTACTTCTTGTCCAAGGATGCATAAATTATTGACATGCTTTCTTCCATGTATTCAACTATTTCAGCCTTCTAAATGTTGTGGATAATCCTCATTCTTTCACCTATGTGAGGGTGGTCCCTTTATAAGTTATTTCCCTCACATCCCAAACATTATACAAGATGTTGGAATACTGAGAGGCGGGGGTGAGTTAGTATTACCCTTTTTCAACAATTATCAGTTACTTTTATATTTTGTTAATTACCACAATAGATCAACAACATATTTGTTTGTAAAATCAATTATATAAATATAATTAATAGGAATTACAAGGCTTTTATGAAGAATAGTGAAGGACACCAATCCTTTTTAGAGAACAAACTCTAGGAGAAACAAATCCCCTTCTTCGAGGCACCAAAATAGGAAGAAAAAACTCCCTTGTCTTTAGGGAACCAACCCTAGGAAGAACCAACTCCTTTATATTTAGAGTACCAACTCCAGGAAGCTCCAACTCCCTTGTATTTAGGCCCCCAGTCCTAGGAAGCACCAACTCCCTTATCTTTAGGGCACCAACCCTAGGAAGATCCAACTCCCCTGTCTTTAGGGTACCAACCCTAGGATGAACCAACTCCCTTATCTTTAGGGCACCAACCCTAGGAAGAACCAACTCCCTTAAAGTAAAGGATATGAATCCTTTTGTGCTCCTCCCTTCCACCCCCACTTCATAAGAATCACAAGTTATTCTTCTTGGAATCTGTTGTTGTTTTGATCTTTTGATATGGACTACAAGGACACTTTATTCTCACCATTCTTTCTCGTTTATATACTCTTCCAACCGGTATGAGCTATGAAGCATTGTGTCCCTTTTTTTGGACCATCACACCTCTTCATTTTGAATTAACAATAATCTCTGTTATTATTCAAACATTATTGTGAAGGATTTTAATTCAATCAGAGTGCTTTTCATAAATCGATCATAGGTATGGATCTATTTCTTTAACTCGATTCCATGTATTTGCAAATATTGTAGAAACCGAATCCTGCAGAGGTGCTTCCTTCAAACCATTTACATTTGACCATATGCGCAAAAGCATGAGCTTATTAATTAAGTGAGGTACCCAATGCCTCATGGATTATGTGTTCGTAAACCATGACCGGGGGATGGAACCTAGTCCTATGGCATTTCGACCTTTAGTATTTTTCTCTCTCATCCACTCTTCTAGAGTTTCAACTCTTCGAAGTGGCTACCTTTCACAAGGGTTGATCCGATGGTTGGCATGAATTATGGAACCAAATCAATGATCTAGATTTGATCCTTACACTATCCTTCTACTTCTTAATCCAACGGCTATGACTTATTCAATGTTTCATATGGATGACCACTATTTACTTCGGGACTTAGGGCCTCTACAATCTTTCAACCTCCTGGAGTACATTTCATTGAAGTTCTTATTATCACTTTCTACTTGATAGCCTCCACATGTCCAGGAGCTAGGACTGTGGGCTTAACCATTCCAAGCATTTTTTTTGTTAGTGATCTCAACCGTGAATCTTCCTTCTCGACGAACAGCCAGATCTTACTTTGGAGCTTCGATATTTCGGGGGTTCGGAGGTCCGAGAAATTGTTGTTCCAATTTCCACCAGAGTTGGTCAACGCCAAAGTGGTCAACCTACGAGAGATTACATCAATTTTCCACTACATTTTGATCTAATGGTTATGTGAGAATTTGGGGGATCTTAGATCAACGATTATCATTTACTTCGGCTTTCGACATTCAGGTAATTTTTCATTTCCCTTGAAGGACAAACTCCTGGAGTGACGTAACTTGTTGACGTCACTATTGACTTAGCACTAGCCAGTGGCTACCGCATTTCACTTATATTTGAGACTGTCATGTACCTCAAATGCCAAGTAGACCTTGAAACTTCTCACCATTTGATTGTGCCATGTATCCTTGTAGACATGGGCTTGTTGACGTAGATCTCCTGACGTTGCACATCTCATCCTCCTATTCATAGGTTGATATGAATCCTTGATCCAACGATTGTGATCATTTCTTATATCAATGGTCCAAATTATTTTCAGCCTTCGAGAATTTGGGTTATTCATTCCCAATTCTCAATTCTCCTGAAGAGAGATTTGTCAAACAAACCTTGAGAAAGTTGACTTCATCTAATGATTCATATTTGATGCGAAAGGCTTAACACGATCCAATGGTTGTTGGGATTTCAGCTATTAGGGATATCGTGAATTCTTGATCCAACAACCGTGATCAGTTCTAGATCAATGGTTGAGATTCATTTCGACCTCTCGGGACTTTGGGTTATTCATTCCCAATTCTCAATTCTCTGAAGTGAGATTCCCCGAATAAACCTCAAGTAACTTAAATTCATCTAAAAATCCATCTTTGACGTGAGAAGCTTAACACGATCCAACGGGTGTCGGGATTTTAGCTATTATGGGTCTCGTGAATCCTTGATCCAATAACTGTGATTAGTTCTAGATCAATGGTCTAGATTTATTTTGGCCTTCGAGAGATTAGGTTATTCCTTCCGAATTCTCAATTCTCCCGGAGTGAGATTCCCCAATTAAACTTCAAGCAAGTTGACTTGGTCTAATGGTCCTGGTTTGTCCTGAAATCTACATCAGTGTATAGGATTATTCCTCAATTCTTGTGTAGTTTTACTGTGGGGATTTCAATTTAGATTACATTTATGCAATGTGCTTTCCCTTATGATATTTTTGGTAGATTCCTTTGCATGTTGTTCATAAAAACTCATCATCCTGCAATGTGCTTTGCCTTCTGAAATTTTTGGTTTTGTACTTGGATTCTAACTGATAAATATCATTGATTTGTTGCGAATTTGATCCCGATGGTGTTTCTACATTGCATTGATGTTTTCAAATATAATATTCTTCCTCTCCTAAGATTTAGGTAGACTGATATAAATGTTCTTCATAACAACTCATCATCAAATCATAAAGACATCGACTGTTGACATAAATGACAATATTTCTAACAATCTCCCCCTTTGTCATTCAGGGAAACACACTAACTTCATACACAAACTCCCCGTGTGATTATGATTATATCCTATGAAGTTACTCTCCCCCTTTGACATCAATGGAAAAGGGTTTCTCCCCCTATGATTAATCTTTTTCTGTCTATATTTTGTTGACCAAAATTTGAAATCGGGTAACTCCCCCTGCAATCATGTTCTGCCTGCCATAATTGAATGATTCTCCCTGTCAATCTTCTTTCATTTCCTCTTATTTCTCTCCCCATTTTTTTCTAAAAGGGTATCTCTACCTGACAAGGTCTCTCCCCTTTTCATCTCTACAAGATGCCTTGTAGACCACTTATAACTACTTTGAGACTAATGCACGATCATATCACATGACTTTACTTGAGATAATACATAACCTGTATTGTTCCTGGGTAGATGAAGACCGGCAACAAACCATGTCGGAACCTGCATAGAGTTATACCATCAAACCATGATTCTTTCAATGATCCTAGTTATCTATTCATTTTTGTGTGCCTCAATGCTCGTAGGAGTATCGATGGGAACAATCTTCCTTAATTTCTCGTTCTCTTCATTGTTTCTAATTTTTTAGAAGGTGTTTCAATGGATCAATAAATTGGCATTGGAAAACTTATGTGATCATCATCACTCAACTATTCTATTTGTTCTACTATTGAAGATTCATCATCATCATCACTATTTTGTGAACCAGAAGCTTCTTTATCCTTGTTTTGAGAATTTTCCTATTTTATTTTCCATTTGTTGTGTAATGGATAATCTACTTGTATGGCATTATCAGGTTCTGGAATTGTGTCAAATTTTTCTTTAAGATTTTTCTTGTCTTGAGCTTGATCTACTTTTTATGCATAGCTTTGATTATTATATTCCTTTTACCCACCAATCTCCTATTATTATCTTCATCAATTTCATGAGCAATATATTCATCATCTTTCTTGCTTGGTACTTCAGATTTTATTTTCCATATCTTCTTATTCTTCTTGTTAGGGTTGCATGTATTTAAGGATTGCATTGGTAATCTACCTTCTCTGGTTTTATGACCATAGATGTTGCATTTTTTACATTCAATATTAAAGTTTTGTAAATGAGAAAATGAGTTGTAGTTCCTCTTCTTTGTATTGTAGCTATTGTTCTTATATATTTGGATATTTTTGTTATTGTATTGTCCATAATCTTTGTAGTGTATGGCCTTATGAACAAAATTATTGCAAGAGTAACAATATCTATTAAATAGATATTAATTAGGGGGATTCCTTTTGGTGATTATATTCTTCCTTTCATTTTTTACTTTAGTTGGGAATGTTGATTTTTGTTTAAGTGGAATTGTTTTCAATGGTATCATCTTTGTTTTATTATCTTTTCTTCTTGAGGATCCCTTTCAAGCATCTGCATAATTGATTGGTCTTTTGACAAATCCTTGTGATGTAGAAGTTGAGTCTTGGGTGTATCCCAACCGAGTCTTGTTGTTTGGTGACCTCTGACTACTGAGAATTTCATCCAATATATTTGAACTATTTCCATAATTTGATCATTTATTTTCTTTCTCAATTTCAATTCTTAGTACACTAATCTCAACTTCTAGTTTCTCACATGCTTGTTTTTTATCAATACGTCATTGTAAAATGACTTCTTGAATTTTATTAGCTTCCAAGAGCTGGGACTTCAAATAAATGATGGCTTGTTCTGACTCTTTGATGGTTTTGGAAATTTCCCTCTCTCCTGATTTAGTAGCTTATTTAATCTCTTTAATATCTCCCCTTAGTACCCTATTTTATATTTTATCTTTTCCCAGTTCTTCAATTACACTAAGGATTTATTCTTCGAAGTTCACTTCTTATTCATCTTCTGAATGTTTATCATCTTGAGTTTTTATTCCCATAAATAAAATCCCTGGTTCATCTTCTTCATTTTCTTCTAATGAACTACTGTCTTCTTGGGTAAAGAATGTTTTTTTTTTCTTGTAGAACTTATTTTTATTATTAGTGTTTCTTTCCTTCTTATTTTTGAAGGTCCTTTGGTCATCACTTTCTTCCTGCTTAGAATGGGGACATTTATTGGAAAAGTGTCCAATTTTGTCACAGTTGAAACATATTAAGGGTAATGTTTCTTTATATTTTCCATATCCTTTCTGGAGTTTCTTTATAAATTTGGCCTCTTCTACATTGAATATGTCTGACTGATCTTCATAAGACATATTTTCATGTTTCTTCTTTGCTTTAGATGGTTTAAAGGTTGTTTCATATTTTGTTGGTTTATTATTCCATGTTCTCATTTAATATGCTATAAAAATTCCATGACGTTGACCAACTGTGAGTGTGTCAATGTCAGGCCTATATTCAATTGTATAAATATTGGCATCATGTCTCATAGGTAACGACCTTAGTATCTTTTGCACAATAGGTTTATCTATAATTTCTTCTCATGATGCTCTGATTGAATTAACCACTTCATCTACCCTATGAAAGTATTCAACAATGTTCTCTTCCTCTTTCATTTTCAGATTTTCAAATTGAGTTTTATAGGTCTATAGTTTGGCTTCCATGACTTTTCTATATCCTTCATATGCAACCTCCAATTTGTCCTAGATTTCTTTGGTTGAATTAAAATGAATAACTTTCACACATATAGAATTTGTCAACCCTCCTAGAATTGCATTGACTACTCTTGAGTTGTCATTGGTTATTTTCCCACAGCATCTTTGCATGGAGTAGTTGGTGAAGTGAAACCATCTACAACAGATTGCTAGGGATCAAAACCAATAGCCAACATGAAATTTTTCATTCTTATTTTCCATAGAGCATAGCCACCTCCATTAAACAATGGTGCTTTGTTTCTAGACATTA
>JASDQU010589556.1:975-22540 GCA_032191745.1 Picea mariana
TTTTCCTTTTTATTTTTCCTACTATAATACAAAGGTTCTTTCCCATGTCATATCAGTGTGTGGTAGGTCCATTGTCCCTATAAATTTTTAGACGACTTCCATTCACCATTCCTCTCAGGACTTCTCCATTCAGTGTTTCCAATTGTACAACACCTGCCTCTGTCACATGCTTAATCACATATGGTCCTAACCAAGTCATTTGAAACTTTCCTGGATGTTGCATGAACTTACTTTCATATAGTAATACTAAATTCCCCACTTGAAACTTTTTTGTTTAATATATCTATCATGCCATGCTTTTTCTCTTGCCTTTTGAACTTGTTGATGGAACCCTGCGACAAATCGATCTTCCTCAAACTATACCAACTATGAAATTCTTTCCTCCACTATGAAAGACTCTGAAAGATCAGTAATAGCTGCAACACATAGGCAGGCACAATAAACTCCATCGTCATTATTACTTCTTTCCCATATACCAACCTAAAAGGTGTCTATCTGGTCAATTTTTTACTTGTAGTCCTATATGTCCATAATATTGTAGGAATCCTCAAGTCCCAATCATCCCTTCCTATGTTGTAGATATTTGTTAGAGAATTATCCAGGAATCTATTAAAATATTCTACTGTCCCATTGGCCTAAGGGTCAGATGACGTATTCTTCTGATGATGAATTTGAAATTCCCTAGTCAATGTTGCAATTATCCTATTCAGGAAGTGTGTTCCTTAATCACTGAGTAAAATGTGTGGGCATCCAAATCTTGTAATTACATTCTCAAATAAAAAATCGCAGCAGTACCCACAATGCAGTCCATGAATGGTGCTTCTTTTTCCCATCTAGTCAAATACTATGTTGCAGTGATTATGTACCTAGCCCTGATCTCCTCGCTTGTGGGTTGATCGGTCCAATTAAGTCTATTTCCCATTAATCAAATGCCTGCATTGTAACTTGTGGTTGTAAAGGCATATCATCCCTTCTGGATGGATTTCCCACCCTTTGAAAAACATTGCATGCCTAAAAGTATTCTTTAGCATCCTTATGAAGTGTGGGCCACCAAATCCTTGCTCACAAAATCTTCTACATTGTTTATTTACCTATGTAGTGTCCTCCTGCAACTCCTTCATGCATTTTTGAGAGTATCATTTGCCTTTCATTCTCTAACACACATCGTCTCAATATTTCATCTACACCTAACTTTTATAATTTTCCTACAATTAACTGAAAGTCTTCTACTTTAACCACTAATTGTTTCTTTTGTGCAACTATCATGTCTGACAAGGCCATTCATGTACTTAAAAACTATATAATGTTTGCGAAGTATTCATCCAACATTTTAACTACAAATAACTATGCATCTGACAAGATGTCCTCTAGATTCCTTGCATCTTCGCCTAATAGTATACGCAATATGTGATCTGGTCCTGCATTCAACTTCCCTGGTTTCACAACAACTTCGAAATCATATTCTTGGAACAAAAACAACCATCTACATATTCTCCCCCCCCAACACTGGCTTGTTCACTAAGTATCTGAGTGGTGAATGGTCTGTATACATCTTAAAATGAGAACCCAAAAAATAATGCCTAAACTTATGTATCGCATATACCATTGCCAATCCTTCTCGTTTTGTGGTAGTGTAATTATTTTCTAATGTTGAAAAATTTCTCCTTGCAAATGCAATTGGATGGTCTGTGTTTCCTTCTCCTAGCTGAGATAATACTACACCCAAAGCTATGGATGATGCATCCACATGAACATTGAACTCCTTCTTCTAATCTGGAAAGATCAAAACTGATGCAATCACTAACTTTTGTTTTAATGTGTCAAGACCTTTCTGATAGTCGTCATTCCACTGGAACTTAACTTCTTTCTTCAATAACTTCTCCATGAGTGTTGTAATCTATGGATAACCCTAAATGAACTTCTTGTAGTATCCCATATGACCCATGGTTTCTCTCAACTGTCTGACTGATGTGGGTGGTTGTAAGTCCATAATTACTACAATCTTGGTAGGATCTTCTAATAAGCCTTTCTTACATACCACATGGCCCAACAAAATTCCAAAATGTGCACAAAAAATACATTTCTTCAAATTCAGTGAAATTTGACATTGTCTACACCTATCCAAAATTAATGTGAGTACTTCTATGTGATATTTCAACAGACTAAACATAGTCCAACTATCTAAGTAAACTTTAAGGAACTTATGAATAAATTCCTGAAACACTGCAACAACTACTCTTGAAAAAACAACAAGTGCATTCTTCAACCCAAAATACATTAATATGTACTGATAACTTCCCCACTATGTCACATATGTAGTCTTATGTCTGTCTTCCTGTGCAATTCTAATACGGTGATATCCTGAAAATCCATCTTTGAAAGAATATGCCTCCTGCCCCCTACATTCTCTAGCACCTCATCTATGAAAGGTGTTGGAAGTGGATCATGCAGATATGCATCATTTAGCTTCCTTAGGTTTAAACAAATCTTGATTCCCCCTATTTTCTTATTTTGTACTAGCATTGGACTTATCCATTCCGATTCCACTACGGGTTCAATAATTCATGCTTCCAACATTTGGTCTATCTCTAATTTCACCTTATATTTATACTTTGTATTTAACATGTAGGGTCTCTATCTCATTGGCTTATCATATGGTTTCAGATTTCTGTGGTGAGGAATTTCAAAATCATTTGCCAGAGAATCCACAGTTGGTGTCATTGACTAGTCGATGAAAAAATGACACCAACCATGGATACTCCGGCAAATGATTTATCATATGGTTTCAAAGGGATATTCATTTCTCCTAAATCACCTACTATCCCCTTCATTTATGATAATGTAGTTGGGAATAGATCTTGATACTCGTGTAGAAAGTCTGCAATCTTCTCCATAGTTTCATCATTCCAATAATTTCCTATCTACACAAACTTTGGATTGTCTTTTGTCCCAATATTTACCTTATGTGTCTTATTGGTTGTGCATATGTAACGAATTCAAGCTCTGGTCCTTCGACTGTGCGTTCCCCCTCATTTTAGGTACCTGTATATTCCTTGAATGATCCATGTGGATATTGGTGGCCACCCACCTATTCCAACTAGATCCTCTTGACAGATTTTAGTTCAACACGTTCTTCTGTACTTATTTGTAATTGTGGGTTCTACACTTCTGGGGATATCTAAATCCCTACACATCTACTAGGTGGAGACTGGTGGTCACCCACCTAATCCAAATGGGTTATTTTGGATGTTTTCATGTAAACACATCTTTCTGTACTTCCAGGGCAGTTTTGGGGCCCTAAATAGTGTTGTTTGGATTTACATAGTCAAACTATCGATGGAGTTAGAGTTTGACAACATAATGTGTATTTCTCAAAAAAACCTTTCCAACGGGCTATCGTGCGCCTAAAATGGAGGTCGTATGCAAAGTTACGACCCCATGAAGTTGAGGTACCAACTTACCCATTGGGGCACACATGACATTTGGCGTTTCATCTCCTAGGGTTAGTTTTTTGGATGTCTAGGGTTTTTTATTCATGAGTGTTATGGGACTTATTGGTAAATGTGGACATAAACAGATCTCCCTAGATCCACCTAGATCTAGAACAAAACATAACAGGACATGACGCTTTCCATAAGCTCTAATCATTGAGTTTACTATCAAACAAAAGATAGGCGACATACCATTTAAATATCATTTCTTGTTGTCATCGTCGTCCTAGATCCACTCCAGTGCTCCTGTGATATTAGATCTACAAGAGAACACAAGCCAACCAAAGTGAAAGAAAAATAGCATACTCAAAGAGAACCTATGTACATGATCAAGGAATCATACAATAAAATGAGATGAGTTTTATGGGAAAGAAACATATCACTGTATTATAAATAATGAAAGTGAAGATTACAACCAAAGCCTTGATTTTGCAAGGTCCCCTTCCGATGACCCTTTGCTCCAACACACACACTTTATCCAAAATTGAATGAAGAAGATCTACAATGACTTGATGAACTGAAATGAAGCTCTCAAGAATGACCCAATGAAGAATTCTCCATACAATCTTTAGCCTATCCAATAATAATATTGCTTGAATCAACCTTCATTAAACTTAGCCTTTTCCATGAGAAATCCCTCTTTATATAAGGGAAAGAGAGATGGTTAAAGAGATTAGGATAATCCCACCAAATCAGAGAAGCAAGTAGGATCCCAACCATACAGATGCCACCTCACCTTCTAGAAGATCCCCTTCTAGAAATTTTGTGAAGGTTGACCTTTTCTTATCCTTTTGGCATCGTAACACCCCAGCTATAGAGCAATCTATGGAGACATCACAAACCAGTTTTAGGGCAGCCTGCGATGACCAAGAATCATCACACCCTGCTTATGATGCAGCCTGTGATGACCCTCCTTAATAAGGTTTTTTGGAAGAGAAATCCAGTCACCTTTCTCATGAAGATAGGCTCTTTTGGGAACATGAACACATGCTTGTCAATGGATCATTTAGATGACCAAAATAATGTGTAAAAAAATGCCCCCCAAAGTATGAGGCCAAAAATCGTGATACACGAAATATTTTGTAAAATGTGTGTGTGTGTTTGGAGACAAGGAGCGCATCAGTCGGGAACCTACAAATAATCAAGCATCAACATAATAATATACCATTGTCCAAGGTAGGAATTCCCATACTCAGATTACAAAATTTCAAATGAGTCATGGACACTGAATATACACTGTGGATCCATGTCATCATGAATTGGCTTAGCCACCCATAATACACTGTCGATCTATGTTTTAAAATTTTCAAATTCAGACATAGCCACGAGACATACAAAGTGGATCTATGTGTCAATACAAATCATGAATACTCCATCACAGCCTGGACCAGAATGGTATGTTGTGAACTCGCAATCGAAAGCGAAGAAACCTACCATTGAGGCATGCATGCTCTAAGGCACTGAATGATTTCTAAGTCTTGTTCCTAGATAATGAGCTGAAGTCGACAGGAAAAGACTCGTCACAGGAGGGCCTTGATGTATCCCCCATCAATGACATGAAACAAGTAACATATTTGAGATAGATCATAGCATGAAATGATTCATAACTGACACAGGGAAGTCTGACATGGTAGAAAATTTATAACTGCAAATGGATGACTCGATAGGAGGCTGGACTTCTCTTGAACATATGAACGACACGATAATGGTCTTGGTAGCATTGACTCAAGGAGGACCCAACATATGGACATGTGGATGGTCAAACAAGAGACGAATGGATTTCCCAACCCAAATACAATGATGAAGGGGGGTGTCATGTTCAAGAGCGACTATTACTTCCACTAACACGGATACAGAGACACATTTCTTTCCCAAATTTTCCCCCACCATTTTTGGCCAGTACCTCTTTATTTTTACACAAGCTCGAGGAGGACAACATATGCTTGTTGATGTAAGCTCATCCTTTGTACGAGTCCCTCAGAGTATGTTTAACGAACCCTAAGAAGGAGTGGTTTGGTCCCATATGGGTCTTTCGATGTTTGTTTAACAAGTTCAAAGAGAAAAAACTTGGGGGTTTTTCATGTCTAGAGAGTCTGGAAAACACTTAAAGAGGACTCCACAAATTCCTTTTCCGTAAGTTAATTTGACGAGACCGAAAAAGTGATAATCTACCGCCCATCAAATGTTTTCTTCAAATACTTTTATGAGCATGAAAATAACAAGGTCGCTCGACAATATTTTAGTTTTTATGGAGAGTGAAAAGAGCTTAAAGAATACTCCATGGGTGTTGTTTTTCGTGTTACCATCACGAGTACGAAAAAGATGACAAAAACATACTCGGTTACCTTCTCATTGATTTATGAGCACTAGGAGGAACAAAGACTAGGCTCTAAGTTTTTCCTGAAAAACTCTAAAAGGATCTATACACACTACAAATGTACAAAAACAAACCCAAATCATGTATCCTTGTTCAAATTCCACTCCTAGGTTTCTCACCTGCGAAAAATCAAACACTTGTAACACCATTAGAAATCTAGGGTTTAGGTGAAATACATTAAAATAATATAAAAAATGAAATGGAAAAGTGGAAAGTAAATAAATACGAGTAAAAACTTATTTTTACCATTTCATTCTTACTTCACCCAAACTTTGTTCCAAAACCCTCATTTTTACCTCAAACTTCCACTACGGATTGCGGGAGACACGGTGGACCATTTGATGAACAAACTCTGTAGGACAGGTAATCTTCACCATATTCAACTTTTCACGGATTCATTTTCACTTTTCATTGGTTAGAAATGGTATTTTAGCCTACATTTTGTAGGGTACTTGCACCAGGAGGTCGTCACAGGTGCCTTGTATCGTGCCCTGCGACGACCCAGGGTCGTCGCAGGTAACCTTTAATTTACAGTGAGACAACTCTGCACTGTACGAGCTAGCTAGCTTGCGATGTGCGCAAAGTAAAAATGTTTTTAAGATAATTCTGTGAATAAAAAATGTCTAGGAGAAAGATGAGGATGTTAATGCCTTTTTTGTGTTCCATTTCAGGTTTTCCACAATAGATATGTTGGAATGGTGAGAGAGGGAACATGAGGATGACGATTACTTCATCGGGAATGACCCGGGAACAATAAATGCTCTTTGACAGGGTGGACTGCTAAAATTATTCAAGATACAGGGCATGAAGGCCTAGTTGATATTACTGGAATACTTGGTCCATATGTGGATGTAGACCAACAAGTATTCTGTGTGGGGACTCACATCCTCGAGATAGATATTGAGGATATCTACTTTTTGATCGAGTTGTCTCGCCGAGGGGCTCGAGTTACACTGACAGGTAGCAAAGGAGGTGGCAAGTCTATAAGCCATTATATCAGTGCACATTTCATGCCAGGTGCAGAGAGACATAGCAGCAAGGTCACCATCCAAGATGTTCATGAATTACCTTTATGGACAATCCTATACACCATTGTGCGTATGGTGAGGAGCGTAGCTCCTCATATGGTCCTTCATAGATATTTCCAGTATGCACTGAAATGCATGGAGCCCCGTGTTTTCAACTAGAGTGATGGGGTTCTTAGAAGCATGAAGAAATAGTTGACCAAGTGTAGGAGGGGTGACTTGACACAATTCAGATACAAATCAATTTTGGTGTCCTTCTTCCTGAAGAGGGTTCCAAACTTGCGGCTACAGGTAGAGTGGGGCATACTGGCCCCACAAGATCCAAGAATGAAGAGGTGGTGTGACCTCATGGATCGGCATGTGACTGGGCCTATTGTCAGGTATAATGGTGTTTTCTTTGATTGGTTGAGGCCTCAGATGCTTATGGTACATTACTACGCATATGCCGGATTGGATTTCCGAGGTGAATTAGACTTGGTTCTTCCTGAAGGTTCTGAGTGGGGGAACATATGTAAGAAGTACATTTTGTTTTTATAATGATTTTGTAATTTTTTAAATATGAGATGTTTTTTATTTCTTTAATCCGATGACTAATCAAAAGGCTCTTTGATGTTGCAGATGTGGGAACTAATCGACCTCCAGGTTCATCTCCCATTCAAAGGTGAGGTGAGAGAGTTGAGGTAGGAGGATTAGCCGCAACTGACTATGAGGCTATATAGAAGAACTTGGAGGGACTGACAATGGATGTCCCAGATGCCTCTATTGATGAGATCACGAGACACTATCAACGCCATACAATAGGCGTATCTACATCCATCGGTCGACTACTCCATATAGTAGCACAGAAAATTGTGTGTTATCGCGAGCAACATCCTTGATGCTATATTTGTCTATGAATCCATGTGCTCCACATTTTGACATTTTAATCTTCGGACAAAGACACTTTTTGTAAAACAATTTACCATTATACATATGATGCTTCTACTGGCTTACTTGTTTGTATATACAAAGTGTGATTGGTTTTTATAAATTTCTCAAATGTCTATCTAACACATAATTAGCCAATGCATCTGTTAATGTATTTAGACATCTAGAAATTTGTTGATATTCAATGAAATCAAAATAACGTTCCAAGAGGTGAATTCGTAAATATACCCTTAATAACATAGGACTTCGGATGGAATAGATGTTACTCAGCTGTAAGACTACTAAATGTGAATCGAGGCATACAACAAGACAACGGATTCCAAGAGACACAGTGTCAGTCAATAATTCGATGACTACATTGTATTCTGTGATATTGTTAGTTGCAGGACCAAGGCAAACACCATGAAGACTAATCATTTCACTTGTAGGTGTGTAGAATTCCCAAGCAATAGATGCTTAGTTCTGAGTGCTGTGACTAGCACCATCAACAAAGCCAATGTAGGGTAGCGAAGACACCAACATTTGGAAACCAAGCACAACGCAAGGTAAGCAACTGAAGGTCGAAACCAAATAATGAAAAAACATGAAAGAGTATGATACACTAAAAGTACAAGCACTCATGTAAAAATGACTTAAGCATAGTACTTATGTAAGTAAATCCCATTTCAAGGCTCACTCAAAGGGATTCCATCATAATCAAATATCTCATAAGCTCCCTTCTATAACACATGTTTGACAATTTAAGGACCTTGCCACATGGACTCGAATTTACTGACCCCTAGCAAATCATGATTCTGTTCATAAAGGAGAACAAGATCACCTTAAGAAAAAACATGTGGCTTGACATGCTTGTTGTATTGGGCTTTAACACATTTCTTCTAAGTTTCAATAACTAGGGCGACATCATGACGGGTTTCGTCTAATTGCATTAAATACAAAAGACGCTCTTCTTCAGCGGAGGTATTGGGGAGAAGTTCAATGGCCATTTTGAAAGACGATATTTCACATTCAATCGACAAGATAGCCTCGATACCATAAACTAGCTGAAAAGGTGTAAATCCCATGGAAGACCTAATAGATGTCCAATAGGCCCACAATGCGGAGAACAACATTGTGTGCTAGGTTGTCTTATGAATTTCTATCATCCGACGAAGCACAATAATGAGAACTTTGTTGATTTCTTCAACTTGGCCATTGGCCTGTGGGTAATAGAGGGTTGAGTTTTCATGGCAAAGACCCAACTTTTCAGTAAGTTCAGACATCATGAAGTTTTGAAAATGACTATCATGATCAGTAACGATAGATTGAGGAATACCAAATCGAGTAATGATATGATTGAATATGAACAATGCTGCAATTTTCCTGGTGTTATCAAATGTAGGCATCGCCTCATCCCATTTAGTGAAATAATCCAAAACTACAATGATGTATCCATGCCCCCCGTTCGAGTGAGGGTTACATGTCATGAAGTCAATGCCCCATTTGGTGAACGGACCAACATAAACTATAGGATGTAAAGGAGCAGGATGAGATCTTATCTTTGTGTTATAATTTTGGCAAGCGTGGCATTTCTGAACAGTAGTGATGGAATCCTTAAATAAAGAAGGCTAGAAATAGCCCGCTCGTAAGATATTTTGGGAAGTGGCATACCTAGACATATGACCGCCACTTGCTCCAGAGTGACAATCATTCAAAGCCTTCTCAACTTCGTCGTAAGTGAGACATCGTTGAAAAATCGAGTCAATAATGCGACGAGAAAAGGGTATCACTGAGAATGATGTATTTTCAATCTTGATAGCATATGCGACGACGATCTATACTAGAGAGATCGGGCCAGAAAGTTTGAGTCTAGAGATATATAATGATATCTTCGTACCATATGTCATCATAACTGATCAGGAAAAGGAATTTATTAGGCAAGGAATCCTCTGCCATGTTTCATGTCTCAGTGGAGGGAAGGTCACATATCAGTTCGACAAAAACCAAAGATTTCTTAGACTTAGTGCGTTTGAACTCTAAGCCAAACTCCTGGAGAATCACTATCCACTTGGAGTACTTTCCCCCTAGCAATTTTCATGTGAGGATATGCTGCATAGGTTTGCAATCTGAAATAACATTGGTTTTGTGTAATAGGATATAATGACGAAAACGTTGGACAACTTGAGCAACGACCAAGGCCAATTTCTCCACATGGAGGTATTTGGTCTTGGTAGTGATGAGACTCCGACTCAAATAGTATATCACATGTTCGTCATGCAAATCATCCTCTTGGACTAATACCATGGTGATGGTAGAGTCCAAAGAAACTAAGTAGAGGAAATAATCCCGACCATAGCCAAGGGGAAACAATAAGGGTGTACAGGTTAAAGCAAGTTTCAAAGCTTCAATGGATTTGTTCGCGATATCGTCCCATACAAAATCATAAACTTTCTTAAGTAGTCGAGTGAATCGTTTCGTAATTTCAGTGTAATTTGGGAGGAAACAACGTAAAAAGTTTGCCTTCCCTTGCAAACTTTGGAGCTGGTGTAAAGTGGAAAGAGGAGGTAGATTAAGGATAGCCTCAACTTTCAAAGGGTCTACATGAATCCTGTGTATCGACACAATAAAACCAAGTAGTTGGTCGGAATCCACACAAAATACACACTTGTGTGGGTTTAAGAAGATATGATAATAACGACAACGTATGAAAATGGCCCTCAAATGTGTCGGGTGGTCTTGGCAATGTATGGAAAGTGTCGGTAGATCATCAAGATAAGGTTGCACGATGTGCTTTATATCATGGAAAGCATAAGACATAGCACATTGAAAAGTCACACCAGCATTTTTAATACCAAAGGGTAATTTCCGGTAAGCAAAGGTCCCCTAAGGGAAAATAAAAACGATCTTATGTTGGTCTGTGGGTAAGATATTAATTTGATTATATCCGGAGAAACCATCCATCAAAGAGTAGATCTCACTTCCAGCACAATCATCGACGATCTGTTCGATGAAGGGGGTTGGGTAATTGTCCTTAGGACAAGCTTTATTGATGTCCCTATAATCTACACATATGTGGATGGTACCTTGTTTCTTATTCACCGAAACTAGATTGGATACCCAATCAGTCAAAGCCATGGGATAGATAAAGCCAACTTTAAGAAGTTTTTCAAATTCAAGCTCGATAGTAGCAACTTTACATGGGTGTATTGGGTGAAGTCTCTGCTGAACGGGTTTAGCATCCGGGTCTGTCTTAATATCATGTACAACGATATCAAGATTGATACCTAGAATCTCTTCGTAACTCCAAGAAAAAACGTCACGAAGTTCTTGGAAAAGGGCTTTGTATTCATGGACCTCATCGATAGAACAGGAGGCTTCAATATGAAGATTATCCACGAATCTGGGTTTAATAGATATGTCGAGAGGGATGGTAGGTGAAATTTTTCTCAAGTTTCCTTCGTACAAAACATTGTGTGATGACTCAGGAACTAAGGAAATAACCACAATGGTCGACGAAGTTGAAATCTGTTGGTAACTCTCTAAGGTGTCGCGTTCAAGGAAGAGAATGGATCGATGATGTCCATCATCCTAGGGGGTGTCTTCTAGTGACATGACTGACATGATCATCTCGTTAGTAGGAAATATCACATGAAATGGATTAGGGGATGAATCATAGAGATAAGGGGGGGGGAGAGTTTCAGATTGAATAGCTTGGTAAGTGGACTCGACCAGACTTAAAGGCATATTTTCACCGTAACGAGAGTAATCACCAAGGTTAGGTACCACCCATGGGTCGTATGACTCAGGGGCTTCATGAACAATGGTGGATCTCATGTTAATAGAGGCAACAAAAGGAGGGGGAATATCAGGTGGTGGGATTGGAAATGTACCCATCGAAGTAGAATCCTTCAAAAGACCCATGCCGACATTCTCGTAACCAAGAGGTGTCTTCGAAATGAAGGGAACATTGCTAGTACGGGAATCAGAATTAAAGAAGGCCAGTTGGTCAAAAGTAATGAATTTTCCTTGGTGGGTGAAATGTACCACACATAAAAGGGTAGACACAACTGCACACATGGAATCAATCCAGCTACATCCGAGTAAAAGGTTATAATCAAGAGGTCCATCAAAGACCTCAACCTCAACATTGACTGATTTACCTTCCAACGTAATAGACAATGATGGAAGAACATCATAGGGTTTAAATCCTATAACATTGAAGGCATTAAGTGTATTGTGTGATTCGATGAGGGTAGGAGAGCCAATGGCTCTCCAACAAGTGACGAACATGATGCAAGTTGAGGCTCCTTCATCAATAACAATTCTATAGATGTTCTTGTTCTCGACAACAACCTATATCTGAAATGCTAATTGAGGAGGAATCCTTGGAACATGATATTCCAAGTCAAATATTATGATATTAGTGTCCATGGGATCAATTCCACTGATGGCCTTTAACAGTGCCTTCCATTGAGCTCGGAAACTTTGAAGGACTTCGAGAGATGACATTATCGAGGGTGCTTGTGCAAGATCTTCTACAATACTATAGTTTTGTGTAGAACGAGCATGAGGGTTAAACGTAGAATTTCGAACAATGCCCTTGGGAGGAGGGTGAAGGAATGTATCGAGATCCGGTCATTCGAGATGAAGAGGAACATTGGGAGGTGAAGTAGAGGGAGAATTTTGAACCAACGAAGGTGGTATATCATCAACTTTCTCTTTGGACAGAGAGTAATCCTTGGCTCAAGTTGTGACTACAACTTCATTCTTTTTTGAGTCACCAGTACACATAAGGACATAAGATGAAGTAGAAGGGGTAGATGGGTCATGAATGACCAGTTGGGCTTGTTGTTGAGAAGGGAAAGGTTGTGACAAAACAACAGGTGTAGAAGGTTTTCTGGTTCCTTGGAGGAACTTAGTAACTTCGACACGTCTTGGACAATCTTTTGTGTAATGGTCGTCACCACAGATAAGGCAGGGGTAACGAGGTTTACATTTGTCTTTCTCATCAACAGTTTGTGTTTTGTATTGATCAGATTGTGGATTATTATTATTGTCCTCCTTGTTCACCAATTTTGTTATGGGACTTATCGGTAAATGCGGACTAAACAGATCTCCCTAGATCCACCTAGATCTAAAACAAAACATAACAAGACATGACACTTTCCCTAAGCTCTAATCATTTAGTTTACTATCAAACGAAATATAGGCGACATACCATTTAAATATTGCTTCCTCTTTTCATCGTCATCTTAGCTCCACTCCAGTGCTCATGTGATATTAGATCTACAAGAGAACACAAGCCAACCAAAGTGAAAGAAAAATAGCATACTCAAAGAGAACGTATGTACGTGATCAAGGAATCATACAATAAAACAAGATGAGTTTTATGGGAAAGAAACATATCACTTTATTATAAATAATGAAAGTGGAGATTACAACCAAAGCCTTGATGTTGCAAGGTCCCCTTCCGATGACCCTTTTCTCCAACACACACACTTGCTCCAAACTTGAATGAATAATATCTACAATGACTTGATGAACTGAAATGAAGCTCTCAAGAATGACCAAATGCAGAATTCTCCATACAATCTTTAGCCTATCCAATAATAATCTTGCTTGAATAAACCTTCATTAACCTTAGCCTTTTCCATGAGAAATACCTCTTTATATAGGAGAAAGAGAGATGGTTAAAGAGATTAGGATGATCCCACCAAATCAGATAAGCGAGTAGGATCCCAACCATGCGAATTCCACCTCACCTTCTAGAAGATCCCCTTCTAGAAATTTCGTGAAGGTCGACCTTTTCTTAGCCTTTTGGCATCGTCACACCCCAGCTGTAGAGAAACATACAGAGACATCACAAACCAGCTTTAGGGTAGCCTGCGACAACCATGAATCATCACACCCTACTTGTGATGCAGCCTGCGATGACCCTCCTTAATAAGGTTTTTTGGAAGAGAAATCCAGTCACCTTTCTCATGAAGATAGGCTCTTTTGGAAACATGAACACATGCTTGTCAATGGATCATTTAGATGACCAAAATAATGTGTAACAATGAGTAATGATAAAAATGCCTCTGGAGCCTCATTGTAATGATTCTGCTTAGATGGATGCGGTATCAACCACATCTCTTCTCAGAGATAGCTACCACTATTCGAGCAAGTTATTTCAGTTATATAGTTTTACAATTTCATCCTATTTCATTTATTCAATAGAAGATATTGTTCACTGGATATATGTGTTGTTCCTCGTATCTCTCTGTTTATTGTATTCAGTTTTTTAATCAATTCGTTCTTCTCCTAAATTTGGATCAGTGGTATCAGAGCGGTGTTCTCTTCATTTATTTTTCTTCGTGCATGTCCCCAATAAGATTTGAGTACAAGAAGGTGGGACTTGAACCAGTCAAGACTTTGTAAGATCGGCCACACCAAGCCCGAAAACAACCCATGGGGGATGAAAAGAAATATGATGGAGTAGGAGATCCTTTTAAAATGTTGCTCAAGGAAGCCCTTGCATGACAAAGGAACAAAATGATGGAAAACTTTGCACAGATCCTTCAGTGGCTTCCCATAGGAGAAGCATCTTCATCAAGCGGCCATGCAACCCTCTTCAAGGTACAAGTAAATTTTGATATTCCATTATTTGAAGGACTGACATATGCGGATGTTGTAGATAAATGGTTGAATCTACTTGAAGGGTATTTTTCGGTCAACAATTTTTCTGATAGGGAAAAGATTACTTTTTCACTCCTCAAGGTCATCCCCCATGTTAAGGACTAGTGGGATACTTACTCTGAGCAAAGGGCCATAAAGGAATCTACAACATTTGTGGTCGCCCCTACATGGGATTCCTTTCGGGATGCCATTAAATAACAATAGTACCTTGTTGGAAGCTACAAGGACCAGTACACCAAATGGACCACCCTGCATCAGG
The DNA here is from genome assembly GCA_032191745.1 of Picea mariana. NCBI lineage: Eukaryota > Viridiplantae > Streptophyta > Pinopsida > Pinales > Pinaceae > Picea > Picea mariana. The sequence continues at coordinate 15,712 of JASDQU010589556.1, forward strand.
AACGAGACTTGATAGTACCAGATTTCACCAATAGTTTCCATACCTTGTGCACCAAATTGGGTATCAAAGACTCTGAGCGACATTTGGTGCTCAAATACCGCATTTTTTTACATAGATACATTCAAACATAAATGGAGTTTTTGGACATCACATCATTGGGTATGACTTATAGATATGTTGTCAAGATCGGGAAGAAATTTAAGTAGAAGAGGCGAGAGTTTGGATCTGTAAATTCCTCACAGCCAAAGCACGGAAAAGGAGGCCCCAACCCACACTCTCAAGACAACCAATCCAAGCCACAACACAAGAAGGGTAATGAGAAGTCGAAGAAGGATGTGGGAAAATGGTGTGAATACCATAAAATCCCTTGGCACAACACCAAAGAATTCTGGTCCAAGAAGTCACTCATGGTCAAGCTGAAGGCTTCCAATTCATTAGTTGATTCTGACTCAGAATCAAATCTATAAGGAGGGAAATGGATTATCGATGCTAAACCCAATGCCATTATCCCTTCCACCAAAGTCTGGCCAAGCGAACCAAAAGATCCAGAGGAAGGGGAACACCTATTTCACTCACAAATGTGGGTAAAGGGATCTTTGCTTCATTTAATTGTCAATAGCGGTAGTCAAAAGAACTTGATATTAGAAGAGGTCATCAAGTGGTTGGACCGATAAGTTTGTCTTCTTTGTGATACGTGCTCTACACTTGTGGCCTCTACACAAAGCCTCTCTTTGCGGCAGAAGCAAGTGGATAGGATCGTGGAAGAGTAAAAAGACATATTATCCTCACCCACCGTGGTACCAACACACTTCCAAGTCAAGCATCTAATTGATATAACCCATGGTGCCCCTTTGCCTAATGGACCAGTCTATCATTGCTCGCTCATGGAAAATGACGAAATCAGGCGTCAGATCCAAGAGCTGCTTCAAAAGGGGCACATCAGACCCAACTCCTCCCCTTGAGGAAGCCCTATTGTACTGATGCAGAAGAAGGATGGGACCTGGTGGCTCTACATTAATTACAGAGCATTAAACAAAATCACAGTCAGGAACTAGCACCCAATTCCCAGAATTGATGACCTTCTTAACCAACTCAAGGGGGAAAAGTTCCTTAGCAAGATTGACCTAAAGTCTGGCTACCACCAGGTTCCCATCAAACCAACTAATTTATGGAAGACAACTTTCAAATGTAAATAAGGTCTCTTTGAATGGTTGGTCATGCCCTTTGGCTTAACAAATGCACCAACCACTTTCATGAGGTTTATGGATGATGTATTGAGACCCTTCACCAAATATTTTTTGGTGGTATATTTGGATGACATCCTCATCTTCAAACGAACTTGGGAGGAGCACATGTAGCATATTCATTAGGTTTTGAGAACTCTACGGTAGCACAAGCTATATGTCAACTTGGGAAAATGTTCTTTTGGCATGAACATGGTCCAATACTTGGGCTACATTGTTGATGAGCATGGCGTACATGTTGATCCAGCTAAGATCAAAGTCCTTCATGACTGGCCAGCCCCGACCACACTAACCAAGCTTTGGAGCTTCTTGGGACTGGCCAACTTCTACCGACGGTTCGTGTTGGGATTCTCCCATATTGCATGGGACCTTAGCCAAGTGGCCAAGGGTAGTGGTAGGGGAAATTTCATGTGGGGGAAGGAACAACAATGAGCATTTGATGATTTGAAGAATCGCTTGTGCTTAGCTCCAGTACTCTCCTTTCCTGATCTACAACAATTGTTCAATATTGAGACTAATGCATTTGACTATGTTGTAGGTGCAGTTCTCACTCAACACGATCATCTGGTGGCATACCATTGTGAGAAAATCTCATTTATTGTCCGAAAATACCCCACCTATGACAAGGAAATGTATTCCATTGTACAAACCTATCGTCAATGGAAACATTACATTCTGGGAAAGGAGACAATCATCCACACTGATCACAAGCCTATGCAATTCATACAGACATAAGGAAATTTGCATTATGACCACCATCAGAAGTGGTCCACTTACCTACAATAGTTCCATCTCAACATCAAGTATAAGACAGAGAGCCCAAATCATGTCATTGACTACCTTAGTCGACCTCCCGTGGCTTCACTCACCACCGTGTTCCATTCCTGTGGACATGAGAAATTTCATTGGCACCAACTTTATTGGCAAGATCCAGAATTCACCACCACCTATCAACTCTTGGGTACAGGTGCAAATGTCACCGATTTTCACATTCAAGATGAACTGTTATGCCATTTGGGCCATCTCTATGTTCCTGTAAGTGAGCGTGCAAAGATGATTTGGGAGGCTCATTATAGTTGGATGGAAGGACATTTTGGCATGGATAAAACAGTGGTCGTTCTATAGAAACATTTTTATTGGCCAAAACTTCGACAAGACGTCAACAAGTATATCAGATCTTGCACTACCTTTGCTTATACAACCTTCTTCCTACTCGCGAGAAGCCTTGGGAAACCATATCAATGGATTACATGTGTGGACTTCCATCCACCAAGAAAGGCAATGATTGTGTATTTGTGGTAGTAAATCGATTTTCGAAGATGGTCATCCTCACATCCTACAAGAAGAATATCATAGCAAAATATACTTCCAATCTCTTCTTCAAACGAGTGTGGGTCCATTTTTGGATACCACAGACCATCATCTATGACCGGGACAACAGGTTCCTCAACACATTTTGGTCAAGTCTCTGGTCACTATTGGACACAAATCTCACTAAATCCACTACTTTGCACCCCCAAACCGATGACCAAACAAAGGTCGTCAATAAGATGATTGTGCACATCATGTGCATGTACAACTCTAAGAATCCATGTACATGGGATGTGAGTCTTCCTTATGTTCAACACAATTACAACAGATCTCTCCATAGCTCCACTAATCATATCCCATTTCAGGTGGGGTTGGGATTCCAACCCTTAGGTTCCATTGATGTTGCACTACCTCTTGCAACCACAAAGACAAAATCTTCCCATTTTCATTCTAAGATTGACAAATCCACCAGATTCATTGATCGAATTCAGCGCATTTGCCAACAGGTCCATGAGATTTTGTAGAAATCCAATACTAAGTACAAGCAACGCTATGATCAACATAGGGTACCACGCAATTCTCTATTTTCCTTGTGTGTCTCTTGCACATAATCTCTTCCCCAACCCCCCATTTTTACATCTCTTGCATGTAATCACTTGTGAAGGTTCTCGACTCATCCCCTCGTTCTCTTCTGTTAGAAGGATTCCATAGGTTGCATGTAAGATTCATCTTAGGGATTGTGAAATGGTATGCTATGGTACCTTTGGATGACAACCTCTGTGGTCCTATATAGATATTCCATACCTATATTCATGGATGGTGGTTGGTTGTTTAACTACCAACCCCCTTCTCATTAACTGATTTGTCTCAAAAATAGGAAAGGGACATAATCTATCATTTCCAAATTAAATATCTCAGCAAGGATATTTGGGTCATCTTAGCATAAGGAACCCCTCAATAGGCTCCCTCATTCTTTCCTCTAGTGGTATAATGACCAATACTTTAAGGATGAACAAAATAAAACAGGCACACGAAGTTCAACCAGGGAAGAATAAATTTTTTCCTTAGTAACAAATGATTTTACCGAGCTCTCAACTTTCAAAGAGGCAGTAAAATATGAAGAATGGAAAAAACAATGATTGATGAATATCAATCAATGACGAAAAATAATAGTTGGAAACATGTTCATTTTCCTCAAGATGTTAAACCTATCGGATGCAAACCAATTTACAGAATCAAGTATAAGCCAGACAAAATGATAGAAAAATATAAAGCAAGACTTCTATCTCATGGTTTTGCACAGCAAGAAGGGATTTATTATGAAGAAATGTTTGTGCCTACGCAAAGTGGAACACAATCAGGATGGTAATAGCTTTGTCATCTCAAAAATGATGGAAAGTATAGTATAAGGATGTTAAAACTGCCTTCCTTAATGGATATTTGCAAGAAGAATTCTATATGACTCAACCTCCTAGTTTTGAGCTCGAAGGATAGGAAAAACAAGTTTGTAAATTGATCAAGGCGTTATATGGATTAAAACAAACTCCAATAACTTGATATGCTAAAATGGATGATTACCTTCACAAAGTTGGATTTAATCAAAGTGAATCTCATGATACTTTATATGTGTTCCTACAGGGTAAAAATATGGTGATTTTAGTAATGTATCTGGATGACTTGATAATTACTAGGAACAATGATGATCACATTTTACAGGTAAAGAAGGAATTACAGGTTGGATTCAAGATGACACATATGGGATTACTTCACTATTATCGTAAAGTTGAATTATTCCAACATCCAAATAGAATTTTCATTATTCAATTCAAGTATGCATCTGAACTATTGGAAAGATTTGGAATGAAAAGTTTGTTCTCACCCCAATGGAGAAAAAATTAAAACTTTCAAAATTTGAAGGGGAGGAATTGGTAATCAGTACTAGTTATAGAAAATTGATTGGCAGCTTGATATATTTGACAACCACTCATACATATTTATCATATGTAGTCAATATTCTCTTAATATTTATCCAATAACCAAGGGAAATCCACTGGAATGTAGTGAAAAGGTTTGTTAGATATATTCAAGGTACAAAATATTATGGTCTTTCATACAAGAAGAATACAAAAATTGTACTTGTTGGATATTCAGATTCAGATTTTGATGGAAATGTTGATGATAGTGCATCAACATCAGGTTACTTGATGAATATGGGATCAACAACAATTTCTAGGAGTTGCAAGAAGCAGACTATAGTGGCAAATTCTTCAACAAAAGTAGAACACATTTCAGCATGAGAAGCAGTATGTGAGATGGTTTGGTTACGCAGGATTTTACAAGATTCAAGAATTTCTCAAACATAAGCTACTTCATTGTTAATTGATATTCAGTCAACCATTAAACATGCTAAAAATCTATTTTCCATTCCAAAACAAATCATGTTGACACAAAGTGTCATTACCCCAGAATACTCATCACAAAGGGCATCATCAAACTGGTATATTGTCCTTCAGAAGATTAGACCCCATATATTTTCACCAAACCACTTGGCATGATCAAATTTACTACGCTTGGAGAAAAACTTGGTATTTTTTCCATTTTACTTATAGATCAAAGGGGGGAATGTTAGATATTATTATCCTAAAGTGCTTAGTATAATATTACTTTATTACACTTAGGATTTTCTAGAATGAAATTTGTTAGAATAGATAATAAGTCTAGAAAAGAGTCGCTTCTTAGAAGCAACAAAATAGGACATTGCTAGAATATTTATTTAATGTACATGGACACTTGTCATACTCACTTTATTATGTGATAAGATGTCCATATCAAACATTAGTTTATAATTAGTATGATGAGATTATTTAAGCTCTCATTTTCTCAAGCGAGAGTAATGTTGAGATTGTAAGCTCCTGCGTTAATCATGTAATTTATTTTCCTTATTTAATAAAATTTGTGTGTCGAAGAACACTTATGCCATACCAAACCCCTAGGATCGATGCTTTGATACGAAATGTTATGAACCAATACCTTGAGAATAATAAAAAGTCAATGAATATAGTCCACTTTGAGGGGGAGACCTCATTTTACAATATATATATAAACCAACACCTTGAGAATGATAAAAAGTCAATGAATATAGTCTTCTTCGAGAGGGAAACCTCATTTTACAATATATCCAATTCATAAGACAAGATAAGATGATACTAAGACTAGGTCTCCTTAGTGTGTGTGTGTGTGTGTGTGTGTGTGTGTGTGTGTGTGTGTGATACAAGGGGTACAATTACAATGAAATGGTACAAGGGTTCTAGCCTGAATACAAATATAACACTAGAAATGTAATAATTCAATATTTAGGGATTAATAAGGGGTTATATATATAACTTGGGGCTTTGTTTAGGGATTAATAGTCTACATCACACTGCTTAGTGGAGGGAGGAAAATGATTTCTAGAATCTATAGGCACATATTCCTATGACCTTTTATTTGTTTCTACCCAATGGAGATTCATTACAAAGTCCTTCCATTGGTAAATTTTTCATGTCATGGTGAAATCCTCAATTTTTTTATGAAATATTTGGTCAAATCCTCAATTTTAGTAGGTCCCAAATTGATGGGATAATACACATTCTAGGTCGATATAGGAGAGTTGGGGGATATGTTGGGCCTTGTAATGCTCAAGAAACTATATAAACTATTGTATATGTGAGATCTTCTTGTGTCATAAAGAGGGTTCGAGGACCAAAACAACTAATAGGAAGAAGATCATCTAAGGAGAATGAATGTGTCATTGTGGATCTTAAAGGGGGTAGGAAAATCTAGTCCAAATATGTGCCTATTCAATCCCCCAAACCTTTGAATACCTAACTCTAAACCCCCAAATATCTATATGTTTTTATATATTTAAAATACCCCTTGACCTCTATATACTCGACAATAATGATTGCTTTCATTTTATAAAATTTTGAACTTCCCAAGATGAACTCGTGTGGTATAGTATTTCCTAATTAGTGAGATATTTGTGGTGTGTAATTGATTAGTATATTCATAACGAATTAATATTTTTTTTTCCAAGGAAAATATCTTAAGGATCCCCTCAGGCACTTCCCTGTATTTTGTGGATGGTACCCAGTGTAAACTTGTCAATGCTTATTATGACACCTAACCTAGTAGGGAGATCAAGTGATGAAACAACAAAGGCAGTCAACCCAATGGATCAACCTCAAAGCCTCTTGCATGAAGTTCAAATTACTCAACCACTCAAATTAACGCAC